>HG713193.1:7090-17090 GCA_000499725.1 Eimeria brunetti | reverse complement strand
TGTTTGTCTTATTTGTATTTTATTTTATTTACTTATTGTATTTATTTATTTTATTTAGTTGATTTCTTTTGTTTGTTTAATGCGTTTACTGGGTTTCTCTTTTTAATTATTTTGCATTTCTTTTTATTTCTTAATTTGTTTTTTATTTCTTTATTTCTACCTGTCTCCTGTCTCCTTTGTATTTTCTGTCTCCTTTTACCCCCGCAATATTATTTCTTTTCTTCTTTTTTTTCTCCTTTCACGTTTTTTCTGTCTCTTTTTATTTATTTATTTATTTACTATTCCTTTATTTATCTATTAACCATTATTTATTTATTAATTTATTTTATTTATTTTTATTTCAATTTCCTTTTGCTGCAGTCTTTGTTATTGAGACCAGCAGCAGCACCCTGCTGCAAGCAGCAATGAAGGTTTCAGGGGGGGTGGGGCTCAGCTATTTGCTGCTGCTGCCTGCTGCTGCTGCTGCGCTGCAGCAGCAGCTGCAGCAGCAGCGGCAGCTGCAGCGGGACATCCGGCAGCACCTGCAGCACAGCCAGCAGCACCCCCAGCAGCAGCAGCTGCTGCTGCAGCAGCAGCAGCAGCACCCCGTGCACCCCTTTTTTCGAACCACCACCGAAAACAGCAGCAGCAGCAGCAGCTGCTGCAGCAGCAGCAGCAGCAGCAGCGGCAGCGGGGCCTGCCGCAGCTTGATGAGTTTGCTGCTGCTGTGTCTGTCCCCTGGAGGGACTTTAATCAGCAGCAGCAGCAGCGAGGGTTTAGATGAAGCAGAAGAAAAATATATTTTATTTAAATCTGCTGCTGTCTCCTTTTACTCTGCTGCTGCTGCTCCTCGCACTATGGCAGGAGCACACCTGCGTAAGAACCCTAAACCCTAAACCCTAAACCCTAAACCCTAGGAGGGGAACAATGAAGTCTAAAGACGAAACAGGAGGGAGAAAGCAACAGACCTAAACCCTAAACCCTAAACCCTAAACCCTAAAGAAAACAGGAATGTCTAAACCTTCAAACCCTAAAACGTAGACCCTTAAGTTTAAACCCTAAACCCTAAACCCTAGACCCTAGGAAGGAAACCCTAGCGCCTTAACCCTAGCAGGCAAACCCTAAACCCTAAACCCCACAAAGCACACCCTAAGCCCTAACGCCAAACCCTAAACCCTAAACCCTAAACCCTACACAGATGGAGACAGCATGCTGTTTTATGTATATCCACTATATATCCAATAGAATACAACTCTAGAGTATACTTTATTGTATTGTATTTTGTTTTATTGTATTTATTTTAATTTATTTATTTTAATTTATTTATTTTAATTTATTTATATTTCAGACTTTGTTGTGGAGGCGGTTAAGGCTTTGCAGCATTACAGCCAACGCCCAAGGGGGCCCAGAGAGGGTTTGGTATTTTTCGAAAAAGATGTAAGAAATAAATAAATAAATAATATAAATAAATAAATAAACAAATAAATAAATAAATAAATAAATAAATAATTAAATAGGAAATAATAAATACAAGGATATATATATGCTTATTCGTCCTCTTACGGTGGTTCTATTCAGTTAAAATCTTAAAAGTTGCAACTTGCTGCTGCTGCTGCTGCTGCTGTTGTTGTTGCTGCTGCTGCTGCTGCTGCTGCTGTTGCTGCTGCTGTTGCTGCTGTTGCTGCTGCTGCTGCAACTGAATTGCGCTACTGCTGTCGCCTTGCGGTGTATATGCAGCTGGCGAGGGTTTTCAGTAAAACTGGAGATAAAATACAACCCCATTCCTTTTGTCTCTGTTTAGCAGCAGCAGCAGCAGCAGCAGCAGATCCTTTTTCTTCTCTTTCTTCTTTTGCTGCTTCCTCTTGAGGGCTGTGGGGTGTATATGCAGCTGGCAGCAGCAAAATATGCCTTTAATCAAAATTCCAAATCCGTGGGGGTCTTTTTTTCAACCTTTTATTTTATTCTTCTTTCTGCTCCTATAGGCGGGGCCAACGAGGGTTTAGGGTTTAGGGTTTAGGGTTTAGGGTTTGAGTTGGAACTAACGGCAGTTTCTGTCTCCCTTCGATGCGATTTGCTGCTGAAGATACAGGGAGACTAGTGAGGGTTTGTAAACCCCCAGGCACCCTAGGGTTTAGGGTTTAGGGTTTGGGGTTTAGGGTTTAGGGTTTGGGGTTTATCTCCTGAGCGAAATGTCTCTGCGTCTTCTGCTATCTGTATGCAAACCCCAAAAGAACAAAAAAAGAAAAAATAAAAAATAAAAATAAAAGTGGGAAATAAAAAAAAACAAAAAGAAACAAAAGCAAATAACAAAGAAAGAGAAAAAATACTGAGGCTGCAACCAGGGGATGTAATGAAATGAATATGTAAAAAATGTATTTTATACATTATACATATGCATAAACAAATATAAATATATATATATATAGATATATATATACATATCTAAAAGTAAATTCATTTTATACATTATACATATGCATAAACAAATATAAATATATATATTTATATATATATACATATGTAAAACTAAATCCATTTTATACATTATACATATGCATAAACAAATAGAAATAAACAAATATATATTTATATATATATACATATATATAACTAATAAAAATATATATATATAAGATGTTGAATATACCAATAATAATTATAAACGTATAATTCTCTACTGCATATAAATATATAAGCCAATGCTTATAATAAAGAGAAAGGGGAGAAAAGAGAATAAAGAAAAGGGAAAAAAGAAAACAAGGATAGAAATGAAAAAACAAAAAGAGAAAAAAGAGCAGAAAGTGAGCAAAAAGGCAAAAACAGAAGAAAAACGAAGACAGAGTAAAATTAAATTAAATTAAATGAATTGACAAAATAAAACAAAGTAAATAAATAAAATATATATATAATAAAATAAATAAAAGAATAAAACCTACAAGGTGAGAATATCGCTTGAACATATTTTGGTTAAGGGGAATTGAAGAAAAGTCACAAAGATGATCGTCGAAATCTTGTAAATCCAAATACCTGAAAATAAAATACAATAAATAAATAAATAAATAATTTATTTATCTATTTAATTATTTTATTTAATTAAATAATTAATTAATTATTTTATTTATTTGTTAGTTAAGTAATTAATTTGTTAATTAGTTCGTTAGTTAAGTAGATGTAGAACATATATCTTACTCCTTATATACGGGAATATATTGATGAAAATGTAATACAAACACAGCAAGAATATGTACTATATATATTTACTTATATATATATTTTATATAAATATTTTTATTCATTTATATTTAACATTTATATTTGCACGGTGGTACATAATATATCTTCCATATTATGTAGCCTGTATATACACCTGCTTATACATATATTAAACATATTATACATATATTATACATTATACACAGAAGCACTCATAAATACATATGTGTATTAATGGTAATAAATGCGTATAAATACCTAATAACTTTACAGAGAAAGAGATATAAATTGGAATATTTCTTACGATTCATCCTATATACACAATGTACTCATAAGCAACTATATATAATATTATATATATATAAATAAATATAAATGTAGATATACATTTATATATTTATTTTGTATAAATTACATTTCTTACGATCCATCTGCTACAGTTTTTTCAACAAGTTGTATGGCCGAATATACTATTTACACAATGTACTCATAAGCGCCTATATATAATAATAGCATTAATATATAAACAGATATAAATATATATTTAAATATGCAAATTATATTTCTTACGATTCATCTGCTACAGTTTTTTCAGCAAGTTCTATGGCTGCCTTCGAGACTCGAAGGGCCTCTGCAGGGATTGGGGTCCAGTTGTTCCCTAAAAAGGACCAAAACTGAAAAAGAAAAGAAAGAAAAAAGGCAAAAAGGGAGAAAGATGGGGGAAATAGGGGTTTAAATTAAATGGACAAAGATACTGAATAAGGATAAAAGGAAAAGAGGACAAAAGGCAAATCAAAACAGCAAAAAAAGCAGGAGAAACAGCTGAAATACAGGAAATTCAAAAAAACTCAATTGATTCATTTCCAAATATAATAATTGTATATCTACCTGTATATGCTTGTATATATATTATATATATACAATATATATATATTTTATATATATACAATATATATATGTTAAAGCATATATATATTGCAAATATATATAAATACACTTTTAAACTTATACGCGCAGATATTCGTATATTTGAATATAAAACATATAGCGGCGGATCAATACAAATAAACGCTTGTAAGTATACAGAACCCTAATTTCTAAATATTATTATGCACAATAGTTTTGTCTTTAAGGAAAGAACTGAATGGAATTGAATTGAATTGAATTTATAAACTTTCGAATTGAATTCAATGGTATTTGCTTACATTTGTCACTGGCTTTCCCTCGGGCATCCGCTTGAAGTCGAGCTGTACATACACCCCAAACCAAAGAAGGAAAGCGACCAAAATCGAGAAAGAAGAAGGAAAATAAGGAAGGAATATGAAGAGAAACACAAATTGCAGAAAAATTCCTTTTTAAATTTGATAATATCTATCTTAAATCCATTTTATTCACGTTTCCACTCACCAAACAAACCACCAGCTGCGGGTAGTGCTGCCTCAGCACCCGTGCAATATGCGTCGCCTGGCGGTTCATTACTGGCGCTTTTTCTGCAACTGTGAGGAAATCCGCGTAATAAAATCCAACAATTTTGGGTTTCTTCCACTGGTGTTCAAGGAAAGCGGCAAAAAAATCGCCGCTTCCCTCTGAAACCCCCGCCTCGCACAAGGTTTCGACCTGCAAGCACCACCCACCCGATCCACGGGGAAATTGTCGATAAAAAATTAAAATAGCATCATAGTTCGGCTCCAAATTCAACGACGAGTCTGAATATGTAAGTATCATCAAAGAATTCGAACCTTTTTTCTTCACGTTTCTGCACAGGCGCTCTGCTGCTGCTGCTGCTAAATGCATGCTTGCATGCATACCAATTCAAACCCCAGCCGCAGCAGCGGATGCAGCATGTGGGTGTGGGTCAGGGGCACTGCCTCCGTGCAAATAATTTCTTGGTTTTTTCCTTCATTTGCATCTGCAGGGCCAATCAATATGCCACAGACAGGGTTCTGATGGTGCCGCAGTGCATGCGACACCATCTTAGCGTAGGCAGGGGCGCAGACGGCTACGCCCTTGAACCCCGACATCTTTCAGCAGCTGCAGCAGCAGCAGCAGCAGCAGCAGCGGCGGCGGCGGGGAGCAGCAGCGGAACAGAAACCCTAAACCCTCAAAGACAGGATGAAGAAAAAAGGCTCAAATCAACTGCTGCGCGAGCAGCAGCACATGCTGCTGCAGCAGACGGCGCTATAGCGGGGGAGACGGAGGCAGCAGCGGAGACAGCTGAATTGGAAATGATGAATTAAATTTATAAACAAACACAAAAAAAGATAAAGATAAAGAGACGGGCTGCTGCGGTGTATGGACACCTGCTGCTGCGCCTCAGTCATACAACTGGACTGCTGCAACACCCGGCTGCCCTGCTGCAGAGACAGCAGCTCATGGATTGTTTTTTATCATCTGTAAGCATTAAAAAAGAATAAATTAAATTATTATTTTACACCAAAAAGACAAAAACTTTAATGCCAATGCAGCAGCAGCAGCAGCAGGGGGGCCCCTGCTGCTGGGGCTGCTGGCGGGAGCAGGAGCCTCCCCTGCGTTTTCTTCGTCTTCTTCTTCTTCAGGGCCGAATTTAATGAATTAAATACTAAATTAAATTAATAAATTAATTAATTTAATCCATTTAATCAAATTAAAACAGTAAGTTTTATTTTTTTAGCGTTTTAATCCTTTACTCTCTCTTTCATGCAACAGAGGGGCCTTGCAGATCATGTGCAGCATCGCCGCCATAGCCGATTTTATTGTTTTTTTTCCTTTTTTAATATTTTTAAATTAAATAAATTAATTAATTTAATTAAATGAATAAGGGAAGGGGATAATGATCGAATTTATAAAGAAAAGGTGAATATACACCTGGGAGCGAGAAGGCCCCCGGCCTTTTCTTTGGTCCCCAATTCCTTTCCTTTTTTTCTGTCTTTTTCCTGCCTTCTTTGCAAAAGTAACAGAATAAATAGAATACATAAAGTAATTTAAATGTGAAATGGATTTAATTTATTCTTTTAATCCCTTTCTTCACCTGCACAGACACCTGAGGTGAGGACAGAAGGACAGTGGCAGAGGAGACCCTGTGGGGTGTATGCGCAGCTGCTGCCAGACGGAGCAGCAGCAGATTTTATCCCTTTTTTCCTTTTTAAACATTCTTTTTGTTGGTTTTGCATGCATTGATATTGATTAAGATCATTAAAACCAAGAAGGACCAAAGAAGGAAGGGAAAAAGGGCTAGAGAAAGGCCTCAAGGGCGCCGATCAGCAGCAGCAGCAGCAGCAGCAGCAGCAGCAGCCAACGGTCTTTGCTGCTGCTGCCGCTCCTTCTCCTCTTTTCTTTAACACTACAGCAAAATTAAAACGATTAATAAATGGTTATATTTGAAGTTTGCTGCTGCTGCTTTGGTTTTTATTTTTTCTGTTTATTTTCATGTCTGCTGCTGCTCCAACCTCGCACTGTCTCCTCGCAGCCGGGCTGGTCTCCAAACCCTAAACCCTCAGCCCTAAACCCTAAACCCTAAACCCTAAACCCTAAACCCTAGATCTTCTTGTCTGTTGTTTCTTTTATCTTTTTTCTTTTTCTCTTTTTTAATTTTATTTTCTTTCCCCTCTTTCAGTATGCCTTCTAAGCGCAAGAACCCTGTTCAGCGCCGCAGCACGGGGGGCGCCGAGGCTCCTGCTGCTGCTGCTGCTGCTGCTGCTGGGGGTGGTAGTGCTGCTGCTGCTGCTGCTGCTGCAGCAAACACCAGTGTCTCCCCTGTCTCTTTCAGCAGCAGCAACACCAATGAAGCCATCGCCGAAGCAAAGGCTGCAGCAGCTGCAGCTGCTGCTGCCGATTCGAACCCTGAACAGCAGCAGCAGCAGCAGCAGCAGCAGCAGCAGCAGCAAGAATCTGCTGAGGTGGCTGAGGAGCACACAGCAGAGGAAGGAGAGCAGGGAGACAGCAGCAGCAGCAGCAGCAGCAAGAAAAAGAAAGAAGCAGCAGCAGGGGAAGAAAATTCAAACTATGAAGCAGCAGACGAAGATGAGAAGCAGCAGCAAAAACTGCAGCAGCAGCAGCAGCAGCAGGGCGAGGACACTAGCAGCAGGATAAGTACTAAGGACGGAGCAGCAGCAGACTATGCAGATGAACAGCAGCAGGAGATAGCAGCAGCAGCAGCAGCAGCAGCAGACACCGACACTGCAGCACAACTCGACGCACGCAGCAACAACTTGTCTTCGCCGCAGCAGCAGCAGCAGCAGAAAGAGCTTCATGCATCGCCAGCAGCAGCAGATGCAGCAGCAGCAGCTGCTGCTGTAGATGGGGAAGCAGTGGCAGAGGAACGGGAATGTTCTGCTGCTGCTGCTGCTGCTGCTAGTGCTGCTGCTGCGGCTCGCCTCCGCCGCAGCAGCAGCAGCAGCACCATTTCCCAGGTTGACTTCCCTGACCCTTACTGTATCTGCGATTTCGTAAGCTGCTGCTGCTGCTGCTGCTGCTGCTGCTGTTGCTGCTGTTGCTGCTGCTGCCGTAGCTGCTGCAGCAGTTGCTGCTGCTGTTGCTGCTGCTGCTGCTATTTTTATATACTGCTGTTTTCTTGGCGAAGCCTCAGTACACTCCTAGCATGTGCCTTAAACCCTAAACCCTAAACCCTAAACCCTAAACCCTAAACCCTCCCAAACCCTAGCTGGAATGTTGTTGTGTAGGGTTTTGCCTTTCCTCATTTCTTTATTATCCCTTTCCCCCCAAATAAAGACCAAGCCAGCCCAGTAACAAAAGGAGTTAAAGGGGGTAAAAACAAAGAAAAACATATATATATATATAAGTCTCTGTATATATAAACTATGTATTGCCTATTGTATAAATATATTTATATATTTGTATTTATTTTTTATTCCTTTTTCAGATTGAAGAAGAACAGCAGCGCCTATGTTCTGCTGCTGGACGTGCTGCAGTTTTCTCCCATTTACAATCCGAAGTTTGCTGCAGATTTCCTGCTGCAGTTCGGAGACAGGCAGCAACTGCAGCAAACGAGGGACTCTCTGCTGCAGCGCATGCATGTGCTGCTGACGCTTCGCATGCCTGTAAACCAATCCCTAAATAAATAAATAAATAAATAAATAAATAATTATTAATTAATTATTAATTAATAATTAATTAATAATTAATCAATTGGGGGGTTATTCTATTTATTTAGTTTTTACTGGGGGAGAGAAAGTGTCAGACTGCGGTACATACAGCAGCAGCAGCAGACACAACTGATGCAGCAGCAGCAGCAACTGCAGCAGCAGCAGCAGATGAAGCAGCGGCAGCAGCAGATGAAGCAGCAGCAGCAGATGAAGCAGCAGCAGCTGGATTGACAATATAACCTGAAAACCCTGCTGTCTCTTCACCCCAGCTGCTGCTGCTGCTGCTGTTGCTCTTGCTGCTGCTGCTGCTGCTGCTGCTGCTGTTTTGTGTGCCCTTCAGGCCTGCCTACGTTGGGTTTGCTGCTGGAAGGGGCAGTTGCTGCTGCTGCTGCTGCAGCAGAGTTGCTGCATAGACACCGCAGCGTTTTCTTCAACTTATGGCGGGGTGTCCATACACTTGCTTTGAAGTCTTGGCAGGTATTATAAAAGAAATTAATTATATTATTCTAATTATTATTCTTTTTCATTTTTAGAGTTATAATTGTAATCATTAAGAGCAGTAATAACAGTAATAAAAGCAATAAGAAATAGGAATTGGGATAGGAATTGTCATAATAATAATAATATTAGTAATAATAATCATAATAATAATAACAATAATAATAATAATAATAATAATAATAATAATAATAATAGTAATAATAATAATAATAATAATAATAATAATAATAATAATAGTAATAATAATAATAATAATAATAATAATAATAATAATAATAGTAATAATAATAATAATAATAATAACATATGTGAATAATAATAATAATATTATATGTTATCATATGAGAAATAGTAGTAATATTAATGCCTCTGTTTTTGCTGCTGCTGCTGCCGCTGCTGCTGCTGCTGCTGCTGCTGCTGCTGCTGCTGCTGCTGCTGCGCAGGCGTGCGCATGCAAGCCGCAGCCTGCTGCAGCAGCAAGGCTGAGGGTTCGGCCGTGGAGGGCTGTGGGGATTTCTACAGAAGTGTTTATTCCCAGAAGCAGCAACCGTATTTCCCAAGAAAACCTGCTGGGACCCGCGGTAAGCCCTAGGGTTTAGGGTTTATTAGGGTTTAGGGTTTAGGGTTTAGGGTTTAGGGTTTACGGCGTAGGGTTTAGGGGGGAGGGGGGAGGGAGCGGGGGAAGTTCTGTGTGTCTTTTTTTTCACGGTTTTTTGCTCCTTCGAATGGTCCTTCTAGGGTTTAGGGTTTAGGGTTTAGGGTTTAGGGTTTAGGGTTTAGAGTTTAGGGTTTGGTATCAAATTCGTATTCTGTGTTTAAGGATTTGTTTGTTTTTTCTGGTGGTTTAAGCACGACTTTGGAAATAAATAGATATAAATATACCATAAATACAATATAAATAGAATATAGATCTAAACAAATAAACAAAATAAACAAAATAAATAAATAAAATAAAATAAATATATTTTATTTTTTACAGGCTGTAGAACCTTCTTCTTCCCCCCCTGACTTCCAGCAGCTGCTGCAAGGAGATTCTCTCTTTATGCCAAATAACTTTAATAATAATATAAATAATAATAATATAAATAATAATATAAATAATAATAATATAAATAATAATAATATAAATAATAATAATAATATAAATAGCAACAATACCCACATCAATAGTAATGTGTTTCCCCCCCCCTTCCCCGTATTCTCAAGGAGACCCTGCAGCAGCAGCA
>HG713191.1:0-13906 GCA_000499725.1 Eimeria brunetti | reverse complement strand
ATGCATATTGAACCTTGTAAGCTTTTGTAGGAAGACAACATTTGGGGTTACGACCAAAGAACATTTCCTATGACTTTTTCTCCCTCCATGGTTCTTGTGGCTTAATCAAACCCTGCACTATAGGGGGTGAGCTGGAAAACCGATGGTATATTGCTTAGGCTTACTCAAGAAAAGAGCTATCGCACTATCTCTTGTAAACAACGGCCTACACCCATATTCACATTTCGAAAGTGGTTGGCGTCATTGCCCTACTAGGATGAAGATGTATGCCGGAACAGGATCACGTGCAGGAATGTAGATATGTTCCGTTCAAAGTACACCACGTGTGTTCATACCATGTGACTTCCATTTCTATAGGGTATCTCCCGCTTTACATATGTTAAACAGCACTATATTCCGCGGTATGATCGTCCGTTTGCTATCTTAATAGCCATTTTACACAATAGTGACGCCCTAATGGTTGAACTCCCACAAGCGACTTCAAAGGTACTGGCGTCATTAATGGAAACAAGCAAATAAGGTTGTTAGAGTGTTGGGACAGGCAGTACGTAGACGAAGTGTGGGTACCTAGGTAATGGCTGGTACAGTTTTCTGTTGAAGAAGTTACTGGAACAAGATTACGGAACGAAATATACAACGCGTTCAGAAACTATGCTTTTTTGGGGATGCGCAGCGCAGTGCCACCTGCTATTGTGGGGGTACCTGCCCCTGCAAAGTCAGTTACGTCTGCTGCACGAGCGCTGCAGCACGTATACATAGAAGTCATGTGGGTAGAACGCCGCAGTGCATATCCACGATTACAG
This sequence comes from Eimeria brunetti, assembly GCA_000499725.1. Taxonomy (NCBI): domain Eukaryota; phylum Apicomplexa; class Conoidasida; order Eucoccidiorida; family Eimeriidae; genus Eimeria; species Eimeria brunetti. Next base: position 13,103 of record HG713191.1, on the reverse strand, counting down.
AAGCAGATTTGTGTATCCTCCCCTTCTTGAATGCTTGCCTGGTAAGCCCGTGCACGAGCAGCTGACACGTACCTTCAGTGGCTTCCAACATTTCTCAACGGAGTGGCTGCAAAGCGAAGTGCGTTTTCCTCGATATGTCTGCAGAGAAGGGCGGGCCTTGCAGTACAGTTGGGGACAATGCAGCTCATGCAGCACTATCGCAATGCAGAGCTTAGCGCATTAGGTCTTTGATAGGCTAAAACGGCTGTGAGAATTTTTCTGAATCTTACAATACGTGCCTATATGCTCTACCCTGGGACACTGCGCTGTTTCGCGTCCTCCATCGTCCCGTTTGCCTTGGTGGTTCACCTTTGGAGAGGTTTTCCAGGCGCCAGAGATAGCAATGGTCTGCGACGTGCACTCTGTATGGTTTCCCAAGCTCCCTGAGTACGTGAAAGTGAATAAAATGTGACACCTTGGGTAGGATTTCCGCTTCTAAGTTGTCGGTGTAGACGGCCTCCTATCTGTATGACAGCACTGAATTGTACAGGTGATACTCACCATGTTCATATTCCATTTTGCAGCGAGAGTAGCTGCGACAGCCTTCTCAAAGGACGTGCATTTCGGTGAATGCAGTAAGTAAGTAGGGATGGGGCCTCCGAATCCCTTCCGCTGCTGCAAACTTGTCTTTTGTGTGCGACAGGGCCTCAAGCAGAGTTTGTGTCAGCGCTGAGGCCGGGGTGCTTCAGAGCCTGGCGAAGGCTGGCTTTCATGTCCACTAGCTACCGTGGCTGTAGAAGTTGCCCATCATTCTTCAGTTAAAGTATGGCACTTTACTGGTAACGTTCGCTTATCCCATAGTTCACGCTCGGCGTTTGGTAGCTGTGTACGCTTGGCTGCCATTTGTCTCCAGTACAAAAGAAGTAATAGAGCAATATTTTTTATTTATATAATCTTTTTTGAAGAATTAAATGTTTATATTTTTAATGGTGGTACTCCGCTCGAAGGGGGCAGTGCACACCTGAGCAGTTAGCAGGGCCCCCTCTTTCAGTGGCCCCCAAATTATCAAAACTAAAACCGTCGCGCATAGTTTTAATGCTTTTCTCACAGCTTCGCGATTCAGTTGCGGCCCAGCTTGCGCGGGCACCAGTTTGAAGGGTGTAGCGGTCTTCTTCTGTCTCAAACACGATTTTGACATTCGGCGATCATTCACCATGTACCACTTTTAGTACATTCTTCATTGGTTCCGAGGAAAGCGAATCCAAGGCAGTGCCTGTTGCGTTAAATGTTCTGGGAGTACAATTAATGGCAAATGTTACAGCTTCAAGGATAACAATAGTAATCGCGCTCTAGGCTACAGGGATTATGGTGCTAGGGTCTAGGTTATACGATTTACAGCTTTGCCATAGGTTTTAGAACCACGCGATTGAGTCTTAGTGCCCACGTGTTACCGATTAGGGGTTTAAGTTTAAGTTTTAGGGCTTAGGGTTTCACGGTTTTAGTTTAGGTTCTAGGGGTTAGGCTGAGGATTTATCATTTGACGTTTACCTGCAGTCCTCCAAGGATCCTCACACCCAGCTCAGTCCATAGGACTCTCACCATTCTTGTTAGTCGATACCCTGGCCTACAGGCCCTACAACTGCTCTGGATCCGTTGTAATTTGCTGATACTTTGTGCACCGCTGATGCCCCTTATGGTGCTGCTCCGCCTGGCACTATCCGTCCTTCTGGCAACCCTGTTGTACAGGTAACAAGTGCTGCAGCTGCTGCTAATAGTGCTACGCTGTCATTGGGTATCTTCTCGCTGTCGTGTCTTTGTCGATGTGACTCCTCGATTGCTTGCTGTTTTTTTTTCCGCCGCGCTGTTGCAACGGGCTTCGGCAGGAGATGGCTTGGCTTGCCGATGCTGCTGTGCGTATGGGTGTGCTGCTGTCTCTGCCTCCTCTGTGACACCACTGCTGCTCCAGGGCCCTTTCAAACCCAACAGCCCCAGGCCCTCCCTATTAGGCAAAGTTAGTGTGCAGCTGTTTGCCGTTAACGGACTGCAAAAGGACATATTAAAAGTTATAAATATTTAGATCAAGTTAACCAAAATCTACACTACACGTTCATATTCAAGCTCAATACATAAAAAACGAAACATATGTAGGAGCCAGCACAGACAAGAAACAAACAATAGGGAAAAAAACAAGAGCATGGTGTACACACACCCCAACGTGTGTCCTATGGCTTCAGAAATTGGAGGCAAAGCCCAGCTGGTGCCTAATGGTGAATATCCTGTTCGCATCCCGTAGCCTGCTGCCACTGCTGCTGAGGGTTGGGGTCAAGAGAACGAGATTGGCACGTTAGACGAGGTAACGTGTGAACCTGCGCAAGAACAGAAACAAATGCATGGCGTAAAGTACTAGAAGTTGCCTTAGGTGCTGATCATCTGACCATTTGCAACTCTTTGCCTGCGCTGACGAACGTATACAAACATAACTGCGTAAACGCACCATGCACGCAGCATGCATGCAGCGCAGCAAACATGTATGCAGTTTTGCAACGATATTTCGAAGTGGTTTGGATGCGGTGAACAGCATGATCTGTGAGAAGCTGGTACATTTGTCGCCAGCTGTCTGCAGACTGACTATGGACCGTCAGGTAACTGCCATACCAATTCCCTAGTCTTGCTGCATATAACAAAAGGAAGCTTAGTAGTGTTTGCATATGTGGCTGTCTCGCACCAATACGTGCGGCAGAGTGAGCCACAACTTATCTTAGCCAGCCATACCTCGCGCGACTCGTCTCAGCCCACCATATATCGAGCCAATCCCAGGACCATAGACCAGTGTGCCTACAAGACCTGGGAGAGGGATAGGAGACAGTTGGTTCTCGGCTCATTTTGCCAACTTTCAGCTTTGATATTTTGATTGTTACACCTCACGACGGTCCTCGCATAAGACTAAGGACCCCTTTTGCACGATTCCAACGCCAAGTCCCTCTCTGTATGCCGAAAACCCACAAACCGTGCCCATCCACCTCGAAAATCCAAGCACCCGCACCCTACACCCTGCAGCGTAAGCCCCAGAGACTAAGCCGTGCACCCTAAATTCTAATATCAAACAGTGTCTGGCGAGGTGTACACCTAAGATCCCAACTCGTAAACCTGAAACCTAATCGCTATGCCGTGAGCTGCAGACCCAACTCCGTAGATCCAAAACTGTCTCGCCTTTTGTGTGGATTGCACCTGCTGCAATGTTGGCATGCAAGCAACAATATGCGGAAGGGGGTTGGCTGCAACACATTGTGAGTTTAGGGCGTAAGGTTGCTCGAATAGCTGATGGTCTGCAGCACACTGAGGGCTTTACATTTCGGTGTGTTCGGAAGCTGGATGACTGCGGCACACTAAGGGACTAGAAAAAATAGGAAGTAGCCTTACGCCTTCGTTTCTTACGTCTTCGTCTCCTATCTTTATTATATTTTTTGGCCTTGAAGAAAACAACTTTCCATCCCCAGGGCCCTCAACAATATGTAGCGCTGCTTCAGAGTATCCAAGATATGCCTTGAATTGCACGCATATGCGTGAACACAGCTGTACTGCTTCCACATGGAAGTCGCCAAGGCGCATGCAGGCTCTCGATTGTCGGCAGGCTCTCGATTGTCAGTTGCTTACAGATAGTGCACTCGAGTTCTTATGTTTCAGGACTGTTCTCTCTTGGCCAAGGAGATGGTGCAGGCTGCCCTATTTCAATTGGCATAAAAGCGCAGGGCAGACAAACGTTAGAGAGGCACATAAACTTCTGAAAACAGATACTGACTAGGCCGTACAGATAAAGGAGAACCCACTGACAGAAAAACTATATGAAGGGAAACACTCACACGCATATAGGGACACAAAGAAGAGAGTGACGGGAGCGACTTAAGAGAGAGATGGGAGCCTCCACAGGCAGACAGGAGAGGCGTGTCGTGACAAGTCCAGCAGAATAAACATACTAAAGGCACACATAGTTACAGCCCTAAACCCTACATGCCAACTCTAAACACTAAACCCTAAAACCCTATATTTCAAACCATACATCATATACTTCATGCTACAGATGGTTCATGTATAGCATGAACCATGTGTAGCATGAAGTATATGATGTATGGTTTAGAATACCATGATCGCGCTTTGGCGTATACTGGTTTTGAAGCTTCCCGTTCAGGCTTTCAGCTGCTGTAACCATGCTAGTGGCACAGTTTGCTTGTCACAAAGCTATCCTTCGAATTTTATGGACCCCCACCCCGAACAAGGCTCAACTACTCACTGATCAACTTAACCTATATTTTTGGTAAGCTGGTTCACATGCAACTGCCAGCATACGCTTCGACGTGTCGGTAATAATTGCTAATCCGCCATATGCTTCAACGCACTCCGAGGAAAAGGCTGGCTTTTGTACGATTACCTCCGTCACTGATTGATCGTCGCCGGCTGCATGCAAGCTATGCTGAAAAAGCGCATAACCTGTTTTCGGACGTGAACGTCTCTCATTGGATCCAGTTATCGACTGAGCCTAAAGTGTGCACGCGCCCACACGCAATCCGAAAGCCTGCGCGCTACTGGAAGCGGCTGGTGTGTTTTCCGCCAAACGGGAAACTCAAGCCCCCTTCCACTTCACGTCTACACCGTAGAGAAAACGCAAGCTCCTAAGGTTTCCACGAGCAGGCGGGACGTTTTCCCTGTTAGATGCGAAATAAGCAGAAACGAAATCTGCCATCTATACACTGCTTTCAGAACAGTCGAAACCATCCCCCAGAAGTGCGTTCACTGGCATATCGTACGGAGAAGCTTGCTAAATATAACTTCACAAGTGGAGAAGTGTACTTGCGGAGGAAGTGTTCTTTGTAGTACTGCACAGCGCTTCACTCAGTTCAGTCCACCCCAGTGTTACAAGCGACAGATGTATTATACTCTGCGGCGGAAGTGCGACAAACAGTTCTTAAAACTTTGCACATCCGCGCGCTGCAACCGAAAGACGGAGAAGTGACTACCAGCATGGCTTCTTCTCTTCATTGCCAGGTGTGCGGGCATCTACCAAACATCTCGAAGCGCTTTTCGCACCCGTGCCAGGATGGCCGCCCCGTAAATACTTATACGTAAGTAAAACTGGTGTCAACAAGGCAGCGTCCCACGAAAGTACTCACCAATGGCAGTTGTTGCCAATGCGGTGGACTATGGAAGACGGAGAGCCTGCTTGCTTTTCACTGGACACACAATCCTCAGCTCCGATTATGGGTGTCTGTTTAAAGTGGCATGATTTGCCACACTTCTTATCTAGATAGAAATACGTACCTGCAGGTCGCCTCGTAGCGGAACATGTTGCATCCATAGGGGCTGCTGAAAAATGTTCATGCTGCGTGTCTCATAGTTAACCACTTCCGTTTGATTGATTGTCCTTCACAGCGATTCCGGCGCACACAAAGCGTGCCATACAACCAGCAGTACAAGTCATGCAACTACCGTCACACGATGGAAACAGATAATATAATATGACCCCGCCGCACTGCCAAGCGGTGTGAACGGCTTCACCGTTGGTACACCATCGAGAGCTCACCTATTCTCCGCCACATGCTAATCCTCGTCAGAGTTAGGTCAGCGCTAGTATCGAGGATGCTGCCTTTAAGAATGATGCTTCGAATATTATGGGACAGCAAATAGAACAAAGAATATATAGCTAGCAAAACAGGGATGCAATATAGCTTTTTGAGGGGTTCTCTGTGAAATTGTCTTGCAGACATCCAGATCTACCGAACAACGTAATTTCTTGCGGAGGCAGTACGAACACTCTATCTATATATTAGGTGGTTTGTCTCGTCGCCCAACCATAGGTAGAAGACCGGGGTGCAAATGCCGGGAAAAGGGCTACCCAAGAAAAATCGCCCACGGCACAAAAGCACACTCAAGTTCAAGATTCGCATAAGGCAAGCCCCACGATACGTCCTTTACGGTTCAAGTGACGGACGTCTACGGGAAGGTGGCGCTTGGAGTAAGTATGCGCAAACTGGTGCAGCCAGCCACACCAGAAAGCCAAGAATACCACTTGTAGTGCTTTCTCCGAATCAGCTTTTTCTGAAAGATAGACTTTAATGAGGGCCTTGCATTTTTGAATCGGTCTTAACTACTGTAGTCTTAAAACGGGGATGCCTAAATCCGGCGCGGTGCTCACTAGCTCGGCAACCCTAGGCAACCCCACACAGTTGATGCCCCACCCACAAAGTCGGGCAGAACGGGAAACGTTAGCATCCACTAGCCACGCAAACTTTCCATACGTGCTTTTGGCGTAGGGTTCCTGAACGACCATGTCTCTGGATGAGAAGAGCCTGTACGTGAGCACCACAGGATTCAGTCAGCGACGGTCAATCCATTGATCCTTCAGCGAGGGCCCTTGCTTCTACAGGGCTATAGGCTCCTAACGAGTTGCAGCTGTACAGGGGAGCAAATATCCACATCTTGATGCGATCAAAAACTCCCAGTAGCTGAAGGTGTAAATACCCGACCTAGTGGAATTACTGACGTTGTAATACCAGGCTGTATACAATTCTATGTGACTAGGTGAACACTGCTGGGCTCATGACTCCTGAATTGCGATACATTCACTACAACAAAGCTCTCCGGAAGCGCTTTTGAAGAAACGCTTGGAAGTGTTCTGCAGGAAGCGTTAACACTTATTCCATAGATTATTTCTCCTATTTTCATTACCTGTCTAGAGCCTATCGTGGTTGTAACTACCATATCTAACTTCCATTTCCGTACGCGGCAACGCCGCGTATGCATAGAAGGTCCCAAGCACAGTAAGGAATTCTATATAGCGTCGTTTCTACCGTAGTTCTTGCTTTTTCCATCAAAGCCGACAACAGCTTTGTTGCAGTGCATCAATGCTTTGCTCCCAATTGCATGCCTATTTACCAACAGAGTCTTGTGCAGACTAGCAGAGGCAAACAACCGCAGGCCGCTTGTAGAAATACCCAGTATAACCAAGCACAACTTACTCCGCTGCTGCACTTTGCTGGACTCCTTGAATATCGCTTTGAACCCAACAGATACAGTGCTTATACCGGTAGCATGGCACAAAAACGAAGAATACGTGGCCACTTCCACACGCGACGCCCAGAAACGCCACATATCTTCTGCTGTAAACCGAATCTACTCCCACTGAAAAGGAGGCGTGAACGCTGTTGCCCTTCCAGCAGCTGAGATCACTATAAAGGTCAGCACCCACTGTTGTTCCAGAATGCAAGGCTGGCCGAAACTACAACCGTGCATAGACGGGCTGCACAAGACCGGGCAATTCAACTTCAGTGAAATACCACATTTCTTCCCAGACCAAGTCCCTGGCTGTTCTTCCTGCAAACATCCTTTAACACAAGCCACGGGCCCACTGCTAAGGGATGTTCCCCAATGATATGGTATTTCTATATGCCGGCGTGCTTTAGGCTACCCTTGTAGTGAACACTCTCTACAATCACAGCAAGCAATGCTAACCTCACAGTTTGCCGTGCCCATTGTGTTCATAGGAAACGTGTTAACTTCTACGGGCATGTGGGTTGACACTTACTAAGTTTTAATGAGTCTCGTAGTTAATAAGTATTAGGTCTAATTGGGTTTGACCCTCAGTGAGAGTATCTTTGCACGTGTAACAAGTGGTGACACATTCTGGTCTGTCCGCTTCCCAGCCCCAGCCCCAGCACATGGGGCCGCTTTGCCAGCTCGTGTGGGGACAGCAGAACATTTCGTTTTCTTAGTAAACAATTATGAAACTATTTTGAAGTTTTGGGGCAACTCATTCTCCTGAATAGCGATGTGGCGGTAACATCATCCGGCACATTATTATTCAGCCTGACGCAATCTGATAAGGAAAGAACGTCAGGGCGTTGCAGTGGGGACCAGCGGTGGATGCACAGAGATAGATACATTTCTCTACTGGATATTAACCGATGCTAGAGCGATATATTAATACTTTGAGGATGCGGCTTTTCACAATATGCTGCAATGCGGGCTCAGGACTAAAAACGGATCTGAGCGTTTTTTCATCAACAATCCCCATGACCAGCAGTCCCTTTACTTGTCCAAGCCCTTGATACCCCATCGTGCGAGGGGAATCGGGACCTCAACTTTATAACCACTAAGTGACTTCTGACTGTATTTGTGTTATCGTTGGTGGGCACACGTCCAGGGCAAGATTAGTCCTTGTTGCTCACTGGTGAGACTGAGGTCCGTTCCCAAGGGCCCTGAGACCCCAAGAGGCCCAAACTCTCTTTTGATGGCGCGCGAAGACAAGTTTATCACAATACCTATTTCACTTGAATACCCGTCGCATAGAATTCAGGATATATTGGACTTGCTTCATGGAGCCCAGGTGTTTAGTACGATGAACATGGATCAAGGTTTCCATCAAATCCTCATGGCTGCTGAAGATCAGCACAAGACAGCATTCTGCACAGGCATGGGGCAGTGTGAATTTAAAGTGATGCCCCATGGTTTAAAAGGGGCACCTGGGACATTTCAGACTAATATGGACCACATGTTCTTACCTCTAGTTTGCAGGGGAGTCACTGCCTATCTCGATGATGTCCTCGTCTATAGCGAAGATGAAGACTCCCATGCTCAGCTTCCCGGTCAGGTCTTGAAGATTTGATGGGAACACAAGATGCACCCGAACTTTAAGAAACGCCGATTTGGTACCTCATCCATAGAGTACTTGGGTTATAGAATAGCAGGAGATGGGATCACCCGGAGCCCTGCGAAAATCAAAGCGATTGAGGTGTGGCCTGAAGAGCTCCGCAACGACGCACGAGTAAAGCAGTTCTTGGTACAGTAATCTATTGCAGAAAGTCCATGGGGCCGGCCTTTGGCCGATTTGGCTAGGCCGCTAGTGAACTCACGAAAAAGGATGCGTCTTTCGTTTGGACAGAGAAGCATACAGCTGCAGTGGCACTGAAGCATACCTTGGTCAACTACACGACCTTGCAAACTCCCGATGCGAAGAAGCCATATGTGCTGCGTGCAAACACATCACGGTATGCAGCAGGAGGCGTCTCGGAACAGGATGGCAAGCCACTGGGGTTCATGAGTAAGAAGATGTTCCCGCAGAGTAACGATACTCAGTCTATGACCAAGAGCTACTTGCCTTAATCAGGGCTCTGGAGAAGCGGCGACAGCGATTACTAGGAGCTTCTGTTACTGCTTACACAGACCATGGGGCATTTCAATATCTTTCGAAGATGAAGACGACAAAGCCAATCCTGCCGCCAGTTGCCCGTTGGTTGGAGTTCTTGATGGATTTCCACGACCGGGAGGTTGAGTACAGACCAGGAGCAAACAACGTTGCTGCTGATGCACTTTCAGGTTGCCCCTACTATCAACCAGTAGAGGCGGAAACCCTAAGGGATGCAGCAAATGATACAACAGAAATAGGAAGCTGTTTCCTTGAGCAAGCAACAGGAGACAACGTTATACAAAGGCGCTGACGCCCTTGCAGGAGGGTGAAAAAGATCGGCAGTGGAAGATCAGGGTTCGCGATTCTTGGTGGTTCAACGCGCTCCAGCAGTGCAACGAATTCTCAGCCGCTCTGACAACAGTACTGAACCACAATCAACAACCAGCCATGGCACAGATTCGTGGCAAGGAGCATGAATTTAAACTTGTGCGCAAACGGTTACTAGTTCGGATTCAGGGGCTTTGGCGGATATGTGTTCCTACAGACAGAGTGTGCCGTCGGCACGTCATGTATCAAGCACATGATCATCCCACAGCAGGCCACATGGGTGTACGCAAGACTTACGACACGCTCTCTCGGTTATTCTACTGGCCTCAGATGCGCAGCTATGTAAACACGTATGTGGAGTCCTGCCCAAGATGCAGGGCAGCCAAAACAATCTCTGCAAAGCCTGCTTCTGCAGTCCCTGCAAATTCCAAGCAGGAGATGGGCACCATGGTGGATACTATTAGCAAGATGGCGCATTTTGTGCCTACGAAGACACCAGCCGCAGGAGCAGACACACTTGAGCTACTAGCTGACAGGTTTGTGCGCTATCATGGACTGCCTGCTGTGTTGGTGTCTGATAGGGATGTGCGGTTTGTCTCAGAGTTATGGAGCCTCTTCTGTACCCGGTTCAAAGTGAGAAGGGCCTTGTCAAGCTCCTGGCACCCCCAAACAGACGGCCAAACGGAGAGGGTGCACGGGACGTTGGAGCAGGTGCTGCGATGCTACATCCAAGACGACGAACAAGCCTGGTAAAAATTACTTCCTGCAGCAGAGTTGGCATACAATTGCACAGTCCACACATCCACAGGCCTTACACCTTTCAAAGTTATGATCATCAGAGATTGAGCTTGTAGACGAGTTCTCACCAACAAAGACTCCTCCGCTGACAAAGATCTTCAAGCAGCTGGTTGATAGGGCAGCATCCGATATTCTGCCAACGCAAGCAGCGCAAAAGCAGTATGCGGACAAGCACAGAAGGGAAGTGGAATATGAAGTAGGGGGCTGCATCTTTTGTTCAGCTTGCTTTTCTGAATACAAATGGATCATGAACCTTCCCAGCCCCAGTAATAGTCGGATTGAGGCAAGGAGACAGGGGACGCTTGACGGGACGCTTGCAGTGGGGACCAACAGTGGTATCCCACAGATGAGGACCATTCGTTACGACTATCAGCTAGTCTCTGATTTACAAAGATAGTTTGCGAAGTTGCATTTGTCTCAATGCCTCAATATGCTTTAAAGCAAGTCCTGGACTAAAGAGAGACTGAGCTCTCGATTAACAGCAGCCTTCACTTGCCCGCCGACTCCCCTTTTGTCTCAGTTCCTTGCTATCCCATCGTGTCAGGGGGCTCGAGACCTTAACGGCAAATCACTAGTATGTATTGCTTGCGAGTTTGTTTTCGTTGGGGGCACAAGTTACGGAGCTGGGGTACTGTTTCGTTTGCTCACTGGTTAGGGCGGGGTCCAGCTCCGGCGGGCCTGAAATCGCTAGGGCCCCAAATTGCCGTCTGTGGCACTCGAAGGGTAGTTTCTCACACCTGCCTCAATATATACGTGCCAGCGGGATGTATCATCCAAATTTTACATGCATGATGTTCAATATATATCGAAGGTTGAAAACAAATGGCAATCGTATTAAATTAAATATTAGAATCGCGAAAGCTGACAGAAACAGAAAACACACTAAGCGCACTCAAAAGACCAAAACCGCACCAGATGTCATAGCCGAAGCAATCGTTGGAAATTTTGCGTGCAGAACGACAAGTAACAATCTAGAACGAAGAGTAAAGTAGAAAAAATAGAATATAAAAGTAACATTAGGTTGTACTTAAAAGAACAAGACTGAACGCAAATGCTTGGCATTTTGTTGGTATTGGTCAGCACGATGTGTGTAATGCACCAGCGCTACAATGGGTCCCCCGTAGGGCCTCTAGAGCTCCGCAACAGCAAAGGACATGGCATTTGATAATTTTAGCCTGCCTTATGCTCAATTTAAACCCTTAAGGCCACGAATGCCCTGCAGCAGGCCCAAGGTGTAGGGCTTGCAAGGTGCCAGCAGCGTGGCCGAGTATTATTGAGACGGACGACGTTACCGCGACATCGTTATTCAGTAGTAGGTAAGATAGCCCAAAACTTCAAAATGGTTTTATAATTGGTTAATGAGAAAAAGGAATGTTCTGCTTTCCCCACACGCCCTGTCAAAGCGGCGCCACGTGCTGGGGGTGGGAAGGGGACAGTCCAGCATGTGCCGCCACTTTTTGCTGCGCTTGCAAGGATACTCTCACTGAGGATCTAACCCAACTGCATTTTAATACTTATTAACTACGAAAACTATTTGAAAACTAACTTAGTGTCAACCCACGTGGGGCTGGCGGCACCAGTTTGCGCACACTTAATCCAAGGGCTATCTCACCGTACACTGCCGTCACTAGAACCGTAAAGGCCATATGTCGGCGCTTGCCGTATGTGAATCTTGAACTTGAGTGTGCTGTTGTGCTGCGGGAGATTTTTCTTGAGTACCCTTTTTATAGCATTTGCACCTCGGTCTTCTACCTATAGTCTGGCGGCGGGACAAACCACTTAGTGTATAAATAGATTGTGGGTACTGCGTATACAGGAAGTTAGTTTGTTCGCTAAATGTGCGTGTCTGGACTTCACAGAGAACCTTTCGAAAAGTTACACTGCATCCCTGCTTTGCTATCTATATATTGCATGTTATATTTGTTGTTTCATAATTGGAAGCTGCATTCTTAAAGGGAGCATCCTCGATACTATCGCGAAGCTAATTGACGAGGATTAGCATGACATGAAGAATAGGTGCGATCTCCATGGTGTCCCAACGTTGAAGGCCTTCACAGCGCCTAGCAATGCACTGGGGTCACATTGTACTATCTGTTTCCATCGATTAACGGTAGGAATGACCTGTACTGCTGGTTGGATCGCACGCTTTGTGTGTGCCGGAATGCCTGTGAAAGACACTCAATCAAAGGGAAGTGGTTGAGGATGAAACGTGCAGCATGAACGTTTTGCTGCAGCCCCTATGGGTGCAACATGTTCCGTTGCGAGGCGACCTGCAGACCATTACCCCTATCTAGATAAGAAGCATGGCAAATCATGCCACTTTAAACAGAGGCCCATAATGAGAGCTGAGGACCGTGTGTCCAGTGTAGAGCAAGCTGGCTCTCCGTCTTCCATTGTTGACCGCGTTGGCAATAACTGCCATTGGTGAGTATTCCTGTGGGATGCTGCTTTGTTGACACCATTTTTTGTTACATAGAAATATTTATGGCATGGGCATCCTGACACGTGTAGTGAACACTCACTACAATCACGGCAAACAATGCTAACCTCACAGTTTGCCGTGCTCATTGTGTTCATAGCAAATGTGTTAACTTCTAAGGTCATGGGGTTTGACACTTACTAAGCAAGTCTTCAGTAAGTCTCATAGTTAATAAGTATTAGAAGTAATTGGGTTGAACCGTCAGTGAGAGTATCCTTGCAAGTGTAACAAAGAAGTGGAGGCAGCATGCTGGACTGTCCCCTTCCCACCCCCAGTGTAATGCACAGCGACCCGTTGCTGTCACTACGTATGAACCCTAAGCTATGCGACTACGCGCACACA
>HG713190.1:8697-16197 GCA_000499725.1 Eimeria brunetti | reverse complement strand
TAGAAAATATAATATATAATATGTAATGTAGAAAATATAATATATAATATGTAATGTAGAAAATATAATATATAATATGTAATATAGTATAGAAAATATAATATATAACATGTAATATAATATAGAAAATATAGTATGTAATATGTAATATAGAAAATATAATATATGATATGTAATATAGAAAATATAATATATTATATATTATATATAATATTCACTATATACATCATATATAATATATTATATTATATTGTATATTATATAATATGTTATAATATAATATATGTTATATTATATAATATATAATATATTATATATTATAATATATATTATATAATATTTTATAATACATTATATATTATATAATATTTTATAATATATATTATATGCTATTATATATAGAATATATTATAAACAAATTCAAACAAAGTCTATGCCTCGAAAGATATATATTCTGTAGATAATTACATAATAATATTATAACATGTAATATATGATTCTGTAGAATAATATGTACATTAGATAGTAGATAATTAGACATAACGAAATATTAATATTAAAATATATATGCTATGTAAACAAAGTACAAAAATAAAGAATATGCATGGTGAGGGAAAGAAAATTCAAATGCATGCATGCACATATAACTTTGAATAAAAGAATAAAAATAAATCATTAGTGAATATATATAAAATATATATTTAATTATTTTTATAACAAATAAAAACCAATAAAAAAACAATGGCAGGCGAGCTGCCTATACACCCCAAAGCCCTGCGAGCTGCTGCCCCTGATTTCTAACAACCTATTTGATAAATATAAAAAATAAGTATAAAATATAATTAATTTAATTGATAAAACAATTAAAATAATATAAAAGGAGAAGTAATAATAGTTGGGGGGCAGAATGGTAGGCGCTGCTGCTGCTGCTGCAGCAGCAGCAACACCAGCAGCAACACCATCAGCAGCAGCGGCAGCAGCAGCAACAGCAGCAGCAGCCGCAGCAGGAAAGTCCCAAGACAGGGATTTGTTCTCTTTTTGGTTTCTGCAATAAACTTTATATTTTCTTATTTCTTTTTAATTTAATTACATAAAGCAGCAGATAAAGAAAACCTAAAAAAGAATAAGACACGCTTCACACGCTGCATGCGACCAGGCCTGTGCCTGTGTGCAGCAGCAGCAGCAGCAGCAGCAGCGGCGGCAGCAGCAGCAGCGACAGCAGCAGCTGCAGCAGCAGGAAGAGGAGCAGCAGCGGCAGCAGCAGCAGCTGCGACGATAGCAGCAGCAGCTGCTGCTGAGGAGAAACCCGCGCTGCTGCAGCTGCTGCAGCGGCAGCAGCTGTTGCTGCAGCTGCTGCTGCAGCTGCTGCTGCTAAGGCCTGCCCAGCAGCAGCTGCTTAGGTTGCGTCTTGTAAGAAACGGAGATGATGCAGAAAGGAGACAGTTGTCTCCTTTCAGTCGACAAGGAAAACGATCCTGCTGCAGCAGCTTGCTGCTCTACGGAGACACCTCGCCCCGTCGTTCCCCCCTACAAGCAGCAGCAGCAGCAGCAGCAGCAGCAACGACAGCAGCAGCAGCAGCAGCAACATGGAGCAGCAGCAAACACTAGGGGCCCGCTGCAGCTCGTCAGCCGCCTCCACAAATCTCTAAGGCGCATCTTCGCACCCAGAGGGGCAAAGCAGCAGCAGCAGCAGCAGCAACAGCAGCAGCAACAACAACAGCAACTACAGCAGCAGCAGAGGCAGAGACACCAGCAGCAACAGCAGCAGCAGAAACAGCAGCAGAGGGACGGACGCCAGCTGCACCACCGCCAAAAGCGACCCCTTGAAGCCCCTGCAGTAGCAGCAGCAGCAGCAAATGCAGCAGCAGCAACTGCAGCAACTGCAGCAGCAGCAGCAACAGCTGCTGCTGCTGCTGTAGAGGACAATGAGAATCTATCCTTCCCTGATTTCCATGCGGGCCTCCTCCCTCTAGCTGACGATGAGGGCGACGCAGCAGCAGCAGCAGCAGCAGCAGCAGCTGCTGCTGCTGCTGCTGCAGCACCATGTCCAGCAGCAGCAGCAGCACCAGGCGAAGCAGGATTTGAGGCTTGGCGGCCGTCGAGGCCCCTTATGAATGCATGCAACAGCAGCAGCAGCAGCAGCAGCAGCATGTTTGATTCCCCAGAATCTGTTAGTCTCCACTATTACAAGGGGTCCCCTCCTGCACTATGTTCTTCCGAGGAGACAGCAGCAGCAGCAGCAGCAAATGCAGCAGCAACAGCAGCAGCAGCTGCAACGGAGACAAAGGGAGCGCCCTCTGCTGAGCTGTTGCTGCTGCAGCGCAGCAGCAGCAGAAACTCCTGCAGGCTGCCGCTGTCGCTCTCGCAGCCGGTAGGAGCAACAGCAGCAGCAGCAGCAGCAGCAGCAGCAGCAACAGCAACAGCAGAAAGGCACCGCCGCTTATCTCCTCGGCGCATGAGTTGCTGCTCCTACTGGCCCCTTTCTGCTGCTGCTGCTGCTTCTGGGGGGCTCTCTCAGCCGCTGCCGCAGCAGCAGCAGCAGCAGCAGCAGCAGCAGCAACGGACATCGCCGCTGTCTCTTCGGATTTTTAGTCAGCCAGACCCCTCAGCAGCAGCAGCAGCAGCAGCAGCAGCAGGTTGTCGCTTCAGGACTCGCCCGCTTCCCCGCAGAAGCAGCACGCAGCTAGATGTTAAAGGGATAAGGCTGCAGCAGCAGCAGCAGCAGCAGCAGCAGCAGTTGCTGCTGCATGCAGAGGGATACTCTTCCTGGGGCCCTTCGCCGAGGGGGTCTTGGTCGCAGTCCTCCGTGCTGCCGTCCCCAGCAGCAGCAGCAGCAGCAGCAGCAGCAGGGACAGGAACAGCAACAGCAGCAACCGCTGCGACAGCAGCAGCAGCAGCAACAGCAGCAGCAGCAGAAAGGCCCCGCATGCGGCGGTCTTCGGCGAGTCCGATGGGTTTGCTGCAGTGGCGGAGCACTCCCGTATGCATGCCCCCGGCCTCTGCTGCAGCAACAGCTGCTGCTGCTGCTGCTGCTCCCGCAGCAGCAGCAGCAGCAGCTACTCCAGCAAATGCTGCAGATGGACAGGGCTCCCCCACAGACGAAGAGATGCCCTGTGTCCTTTGGGACCCACCCTCTGTCCACGACAGCAGCAGCAGCAGCAGCAGCAGCAGCAGCAGCAGCAGCAACGGGTTGCCACTCGCGCCTGCTTCCCTGTCTCCTGTTGCAGTGTCGCTGCAGCAGCAGCAGAAGCAGCAGCAGCGGCGATCTTCGATAGGCCTTTCCTTCCCTCTCTCGGGCCCCCTCAATCTGCTGGTGCTGCCGCCTAGGCCGTCTCAGCGGCAGCAGCAGCAGCAGCTACGGCAGCAGCAGCAGCAGCAGCAGCAACAGCAGCAGGGGGACATGCCGCCTGAGGCTGAGGGCCAGACAGGCGGAGCAGAAGAGTCTCCGGCGTGCCATGACAGCAACAGCAGCAGCAGCAGCAACAGCAGCAGCAGCAGCAGCAGCAGCAGCACGCCGCAGCAAGCAGCTGCCCAGGAGGCTACAGCAGCAGCAGCGGGAACGGAGAGCACCGAGCCTGGGGATGCAGCAACGACAGCAACAGCAGCAACAGCAACAGCAGCAGCAGCAGCAGCAGCAGACACAGCAGCTGCTGTTGGTGGAGATGCCCTGCGCACTCCAGACCGAGCAGCAAGTGCAGCAGCAGCAGCAGCAGCAGCAACAGCTGCTGCTGCTGCTGCTGCTGCTGCTGGGTCTCCCTCCTCTGGGGCAAATCGGAAGCGGCGCAGAGGCAGTGAAGACACAGGTGTCAGTGCTGCAGCAGGAGCAGC
Organism: Eimeria brunetti; assembly: GCA_000499725.1. Classification (NCBI taxonomy): domain Eukaryota; phylum Apicomplexa; class Conoidasida; order Eucoccidiorida; family Eimeriidae; genus Eimeria; species Eimeria brunetti. Next base: position 12,369 of record HG713190.1, on the reverse strand, counting down.
AGGAGCAGCAGCAGCAGCAGCGTCTCCCGAAGCAGCAGGAGCAGCAGCAGCAGCAGCAGCAATCAGCAGCAGCGAGCTGTCTCCTGCGAAGAGACAGCGGCGCCGCAGCTACGGCGGCAGCACGTTTGCTGCTGCTGCTGCTGCTGCAGCAAGGAGACTAATTGGGGCCTACCCTGGGGAGACAGATGATTTACTTGCCTCATTAGGGCAGCCAGCTCTGTCTGTGGAAGAGACAAAGGCACTGCGGCAGCAGCAGCTGCTGCAGCAGCAGCAGCAGCTGCTGCTGCTGCAGCAGGAGAAGGAGAGGAAAGAAAGAGAAGAGAGAGAAAGGCTGAGGCAGCAGCAAGAAGCAGAAAGACTCAAAAAGATAGAACAAGAAAATGAACGGAAACGCAGGCAGCAGGTAGAGCAGCAGAGGCAGCAGCAGCTGCTGCTGCAGCAGCAGAAGCAGCAGCAGGAGCAGCAGCAGAAGCTGCAACAGCAGCAGGAGCAGGAGAGGCAGAAACAACTGCAGCAGCAGCAAGAGCAACAGAAGCAGGAGAGCAAGCAGCCACAGCAGCAGGAACAACAGCAGCCGCAGCAGCAGCAGCAGTCCCAGCAACAGCAACAGGAGCAGCAACAGCAACAGGAGCAGCAACAGCAACCGCAACAGCAACAACAGCAGCAGCAGCAGCAGCAGCAGCAGCAGCAACCCCTGCCTACGTTCTCCTCGCAGTCAGGAGGATTCATGCTTCCTTCTGCAGCAACTGCTGCTGCTGCTCCGTCTACAGCAGCAGCACCAGCAGCAGCAACGGGAGTAGCAGCAACTGCTGCAGCAAAACCGCTCTTCTCCCTCCCTGGAGCTCCTGCTGCTCCCGCTGCTTCTGCTGCTTCCGCTGCTCCTGCTGCTGCTGCTCCTGCTGCTGCTGCTGAAGGGACTGCAGTAGCAAACATGCCAAGAGGGAACAGACCGATGCTGCGCATTGTGCGCAACAAAAACCCGCAGCAGCAGCAGCAGCAGCAGCAGCAACAGCAGCAGCAGCCGCAGCAGCAACTGCAGCAAGGGCAGCAGCAGCAACAGCAGCAGCCTCTGTTCCAACCGTTTGGGCAGCAGGGCCCACCGCCGTGTCAAAACCCGCAGCAGATGCAGCAACAGCAGCAGCAGCAGCAGCAGCAGTTTATGCTAGGGCAGCAGCAACAGCAGCAGCAGCAGTCCATGCTGCAGGCAGCAGGCCCTTCTTTCGGGTTTGGAATGCCGCAGCAAGTGCAGCAGCAGCAGCAGCAGCAACAGCAGCAGCAGTGTTTGCCTGGGGGGTTGATTCCCGGGTTTGGCCCTGCTGCTGCAGCAGGGGCACCGCAGCCAGGTGCAGCAGCAGCAGCAGCAGCAAACTGCTTTGCTTTGGGAAGCAGCAGAAGCAGCAGAGGGAGAGGCAGAGGGAGAGGGCGGCGGTAAGTATTTAATGCATTCAGTATTCTCTGCTGCTGCTGCTGCTGCTGCCGCTGCTGCTGCTGCTTCAGGAAGTGCAGCAACAGCAACAGCAGGAGCAGGAGCAGCAGCAGCAGCAGCAGCAGCAGCAGCAGCAGCAGCAGCAGCAATATCGCGTGGAGGAAGTGGATTGAGGTGTATGTACACCTGAGGTGCCTATACACCTGAATTTCTTTCTGTCAAACTGACAGCAGACCCCCCGTTTAAGGAGGTGCCTATACACCTGAAATATAATATATTTTGTTCTGTCGAAAGCAGCAGCAGCAGAACTGCAGCAGCAGCAGCAGCAGCAGCAGCAGCAGCAGCAAAGGAGACAGCTGAGCAGCTGGCAGCAGCAGAAGAGAAAGGAGGGGAAGGCAGAAATAAGGAGACAGAAACGGAGACAGTTAAGGAGACAGTTAAATAAGTAGAGGAGACAAAAAATAAATAAAGGAGACAGAAAGAGAAAAAGGGCACAAGCAGCAGCAGCAGCAGAGCAGCAGCAAAAAGCCTAAAACCCAATAATATGAATATGCAGATTCTATCTTAATTATATTTAATTATATTTCATTTTATTTTATTATTTTTCAATTATTTCCCTCTTTGTCTCCTTGTACATCCTTACATACAAATACATATTCTTACACCTCTGCATATTCATACAAATTATATATAATATATGTATATCTATATATATACATATATATAGATTATATATAATATATATAATATATATAATAAATATATAGATATAAATATATAGCATTATATATATAATATATATATTATATATAAGCATTATATATAATATATACTTGCTGAGAGAAACGTTAAAAGAGAAACAATAGGTGTAAGTTTAGCGTGGAGACAGCAGCAGCAGCAAACATAAAAATATATAAACGAGATTAATCCCCATACGGGGCACCCTGCAGCAGCAGCAGCCGCAGCAACAGCAGCAGCAGCAGCAGCAAAACGTATCTTGCTGCAGCACGGCAGCAGCCGTGACTGTGGCGCTGCAGCAAAGCAGCAGGAGGTGCAGCAGCTGCAGCAGCAGTAGCTGTCTCCTCGTACTGTCTCCTTTTCGCCCTATCCACAGCTAGCTAGCTAGCTGGCTAGCTAGCTAGCTAGCTAGCTGGCTAGCTAGCTAGCTAGCTAGCTAGCTAGCTATGGGGACAAGCCAGCTAGCTGTCTGTAAGAATAAGGCTGTGACTTAACCGTTAGGGTTTAGGGTTTATTAGGGTTTGTGTATACTGCTATAGCGGAATTAGGGTTTATGTTTACTGATATATTTACTGTCTCCTTTATTGATATATCTACTGTCTCCTTTATTGATATATCTACTGTCTCCTTTTTTAGTCTCTGCCTTTTATTCTCTCTAAGCTCTTTTCTTTTCGTGGCACCTGTCTCCTGTCTCCTTTTGTCTCCTTCTGTCTCCTTTTGTCTCCTTCTGTCTCCTTTTGTCCCCTTCTGTCTCCTTTTGTCTCCTTCTGTCTCCCTTTGTCTCCATCTGTCTCCTTGTCTCTTTTCTCTGTCTTTGCATTATTTTGTCTCTGTCTCTGTTTCTGTCTCCTTCTCTGTCTCTGTTTTTCCGTCTCCTTTTCTGTCTCCTTTTTTGTCTCCTTTTCATTTCTGTCTCCTTTTCATTTCTGTCTCCTTTTCATTTCTATTTTTCACAGTTGTCTCCTTTTGTCTCCTTGTCTCTGTCTTCTGCTGCTGTCTCTGTTTATTCGGTTTATATTTTAGGGTTTGTATTTGCTGCTGCTAGCAGCGGCAGCAAATACACTACTGCCTACAAACCCTAAACCCTAAACCCTAAACCCTAAACCCTAAACCCTGACTGACACGGAGCCCCTGACTAGACGGGGGCGGTTGCTGCGCCTTATACAAATAGACATATTTAATAAATAAATTCAATTAAAATAAATATATTTATTTGTGCATTAGACATAAAAAGCAGACAACAACCCTAAACCCTAAACCCTAAACCCTAAACCCTCGGTGCATGCAGCAGATCTGCGGCGGCTGTCTGTAGGCCGTCTCTTTCTCTTTCTCTTCTTTTGCAGCATATTTAAGATTAAATAGCATTGCTGCAGCAGCGAGTTTATTATTTATTTGTTGCCTTACCAGTATAGCAGCAGGAGCATCAGCAGCAGGAGCAGCAGCAGCAGCGGCGGCAGCAGCAGCAGCAGCAGCAGCGGCAGCAGCGGCAGCAGCGGCAGCAGGCAGGG
>HG713189.1:0-18633 GCA_000499725.1 Eimeria brunetti | reverse complement strand
CAAAAAGCGCAGACTGCCCTAGCAACAACTCCCTTGAGGCTTTCCCGCCCTCCCCAACCCCGCCCCCCCCCCGCCAAAGTAGCCCGTGACGATCTAAGTGGTTGCTCATGCATGTAAACGCCTTCTGTGTTCATATGTGTTATGTGCACAGGTGTTCAGGGTGTGGATGCATGTACGAATATAGCGGCATGCAGGTGGACATACGACTGCACCAGCGTATGCCCCGGCATGCGTACACGTGTGCGTATGTAAAAGCCCAGTCGCATATGTGCAAGCATACATAAAAACAAATACACATACACACACCACTACGTAGATAAATACTTATTACGTGTATGTGCAAGCGCGAACGCATCTGTACGCGTGTCTGTAAGTTTGCGTAAGAGCTATGGACAACGCAGGGGTTTGAAGCAGCGACGTTTGGCTGTGATTGGGAGAGGGGAGTGGGTGGGTGAGTGTTCGTATGTGTGTATGCGCCACTTACCAGAGGCGTCTGTTTGGCGCCTTGGGTTGTTGCGGTCACTGGCAGCAGCAGTGGCCTCTTCAGCATGCTCATGTTGGTACTGTTTCTCGTAGGGCTCCTTCGGGCTGCCCTGTCGAAAGCCCGCAGGTAGTGCCATCAAAAGCGATGGGTGGTCTAAGGCTCGCACTGGCAGTACACCCCAGCCAAAGACATCTCCTAGCAGCAGCCGCCGCCGCTCCAGCTGGCGCCGCCAGCTGCAGACAAGCAAACGCAAAACCGCCGTGCAGCAGGCAAATGCTAACGGAGGAAGGCGCACAGTGAAAGCACATACAGAGAAATAACCAGCGGAACAGGGGCACTGATACTGTCGTTTCCGGTGTGGGCATTACGTATGCACCAGCTGAGTAACCACTGCCAAGTAAAATATGAACTTGGTGCCAAACGACCAGATAAATATGGAACGCACTTCACAGACTCGGGTCAGTGAAGATGCACGAGCAAAAATAAAACAAAGCAAGCAAACGAGTACACCCAAGAATACCAAATCCCTATAGCACAAGAGCGCTCAAAAAACAAGCCCATGTCCACACCTAGACAGTGCACCCCAGGCGGAGCCCCTTACCACCTCCAGGCTTTGTACATCGCCCTGCAGACGATTTTTTGCTGTCGCAGCAGAAAAGTGAGGCGCTGCTGTCTTCGTGCGATTTGCTGCTGCACTACCTCGAGGCTGAGGGGGAACACAGGGGCCCCCTGCGGGCCGCCCGGGCCCCCCTCCAGCAGCCGTAGGTCCCATGTCCATGGCTGCTCCTGGGGCCATCGTTTATAGGGCAAAGTGAAGGCGGCAACAACACCAGGGTCCTCATCTGGATATGGCATGAGGCTGCTGAAGGAAAGCTGAATGTCTACGGGCTCCTCCTCAGGCTGCTGCTGTCGCTGCTGCTGCTGTTCGCCTGCCGTTGCCAGCAGCGCCACCGCACGCCCGGCAGACACGCCGTAGCGTGGAAACATGGACAGCCACTCGTGCAGCTTCTGCAGCCGCAGCAGCTGCTGTTGCTGCTGCTGCTCCTGCTGTTCCTCAGCTCCGCTCTCTGTTGTGCCTGGTGCTCCTCCTGCTGCCGCTACTGGGGTGTCTGCCTGCCTGTTCTCGTCTGGGAACACAGCAGTCTCGGGGTCCCCAACTGCTGCCGCTGCTGCCGCTGCATCTGCTGTGTTGACAGAGTCTACAATAGAGGCGAGCAGCACGAGCTGCTGCATTGAGATGCCTCGGCACAAACGCTTCAGCTGCTGCAGCAGGTGCTCGAGCGCACACTGCTGCCGCTGCTGCTGCTTGCTGATGAACTTCAGCGCGTCATCTACAGTTAAAGGAGACCCACAGTCCCTCTCCGGAACCCCAGTTGCCTCCTCTGGGCGTGGCCCTGCTGCAGTTGCTTCATCGGCGGCGTCTGCTGGTGCTGCATTCGCTGCTCCTCCCACGCTCGCTTCTGCCGTTGCTCCCGTTTCTCCTGCTGCTCCTGTCGCATCTGGATTTTCTGCAGGAGCTGACCGGCGCGCGGAAAGTCGCCGCAGCCTCAAGATAGGATAAGGGGGCCACTGGGGGCCTCCCTCGTGTGCTGTAGACATGGACTGGTGGCACATTCCCTTCTCATATCCAGGCGGCAGAAGCAACTGCGCCTTGCAGCTCATTGGTTGCTGCTGCAGCTGCTGCAGGAGCTCGTGTGGAAACAGGTCTCTCCTAAGGAAGAGCACGAGCTGCTCGCTGTAAGCAGCAGAAACACCACCACCAGCAGCAGAGCGGAAAGAAGGGCCCTCTTCCTCGTCCTCTGGGGGAGGGGGTGGAACCCACAGCAGGCCTCTACGATGCAACTGCTGTTCTCCGGGTAATCCAAGTCGCCGGAGGCCCGCGATACCGGTGGGCTCACCAACAGCAGCAAATGAGCTCGGTGAAGCAGCAGCAGCTGCAGCAGCAGCAGCAGCAGCGACGGCGGGTGGCTGCGGGACGCGCAGCTCCACAGTAGCGACGCGGCAGATCTCCCGCAGCAGCGGCAGCCCAGCAGCAAAGGCTTGCGACTGGTTTGCTGCAGCCAAACTATCGAACATGGGCCCCTCAGCAGGAAGCCACGGGACCCTCCTGATCCCTTCATTTGCTGCTGCGGCTACGCCCACCGGCAGCAGCGCCTCCGCTGCTGCGGCGGCGGCAGCGGCTGCCTCGGATCCGTTCGCGGCAGCCGTCGCTGCAATGCTAGCGGCAGCGGCCGCAGCAGCAGCAGCCTCTTCAGGGGTAAGGCTGCATTCTGCCTTTGTCTGAGAAGCAGCAAGACATAGCACGTCTAAGGGGGGTCGATGTCGCTGTGCCTCCCCCCATTCCCGGGGGGCCCCGCGGGCCCCTCGTCGTTTGCCCCTGGGTAACTGACGTCCGGCTGACTGCAGCGCCGCTCGCAGCAACGCTCTGCAAGGGTGAGACCAAACTGCTGCCCCGTACGCGACTGAGCCCCCTGCTGCTGCTGCATTCGCGGCGTCTAATGTATCAACACCCTTGAATCCCTCCTCGTCATCTATCTCCCCTTCGTCGCCGTGAGAGGCTTCCGTCTCGCGCTGCTGCTGTTGCTGCTGCACTTGCTGCTGTTGCTGTTGCCCGGGGTCTTCAGCAGCACCGGCAGCAAGGGTAACCGTTGCTGCTGCTGTTGCTGCGGCCTCCCGCTGCAAAGCTGCAACATCCGCATCGACTGCCTCCAAGGCCAGGCGCAGCCTCTCCTCTATTCTGCCCAGGGCCTCGACAGCAGCAGGCCGAGTATCTAGATGCTCAAGCCCGTGCGGAGGCTGCTGCAGCTGCTGCTGCTGTAACTCCCGCAACTGCTGCTGCAAACTGTGCACAAATTCCCCCATAGCTTCCGCCTCCGCAACTACTGCTGCCTCCTCAGGGCCGTGCAACCCGCCTGCAGCCATTAGCGCCATCTCCTCCTCCGGAGTAGGGGTGGGTAGGCAAGCAGCAGCGGCAGCAGCAGCAGCAGCAGGGAGGCTTGTGGTGCCTCTCTCCCGTTCCAAGTTCCCATCTACTGCTGACGGTGACTCAGCGGTTCCTACAGCTGCTGCTCCTGCTGGTGCTAATTCTAATGAAGCGGCTACTTCTGGTGAAGCCACTGCTGCCGCTGCTGGTGTTTCTGTTGCAGCCCCTGCTGCCTCACCGGGGCAGCCGCTTACCCCGAACAGACGAGGGGGATCCCATAGCCAGCGCTCTTGCTGCTCTGTGGCAGCAGGGAGCCCCAACTGTTGCGCAGCAGCAGCAGTCGGTAGGCATGAAGTTAACGCTGAAGCATCAGCTGAGGCTCCAGCTTCTGCAGCAGCAATGGAATCTACAGCGTCTGCTGTGCCCGCCTGTGCCGCCGGCACTACTGCTGCTGGTGCTGCTGTTCCTGCTGTTAAAGCCTCTGTGGCACATATCGGTGCCTTCACTACGGTGCCCTCCATATCTGTTGGGGGCTCTGCAGCAGGTCTGGCTCCTGCTGCTGCTGCGTCTGCATCCTGTGCTGCTGATGCATTAACTGCTACCAAAGTTGAGGGAAGCTCAGAAGAATGGGGGTCGACAGCCTCCGGTAGTTTATCCCCTTGTTCCGATTGCTGCTGCTGCTGCTCCAACTTCTCTGGCTGCTGCTGCTCCGACTTCTCTTGCTGCTGTTGCTGCTGCTGCGGTTCTGACTGCTGTTGGGGCAGCTTACGCCTAGCCTCGTCACCGCTGACAGTGAAGCCTCCTCCGGTGTCCTGAGACGGCACCGCACTATGCAGAGAAGGAATAATTATGCTAAGCTGTGGCTGCTGCTGCAGCTCCTGCTTTGGCTGAGAGTTCACTGTCTGGTCCGCGGAGGTATCATGGCTCGCAACAAGATCCGCCAGCTTGTGTTGCGGCGGCTGTTGCAGCAGCTGCTGCTTTTGCTGCTGTTCCTGCGCAAGGCGCTGCTGTTGCTGGAGTTTGTGCAAGGCAGCAAGGCCTAGCCCGAGGTTGCGGGACCTGGCATCCGGGTCATCCGCAGCTGCTGCTTGGTCCCCGCTGCCGCTGCTGCTGCTGCCTGTGGTGATGCCTGTGCAGCGCAAGAGCCCAGAAAGGGTTCCACTGGCTTCGAGGGCCTGTGTTGCAGCGGTTGTCTCGCGGAATGCCCCAGTGTTACCGGAGGGGGGAAGTACGTGGATGGTAGAGAGCGATGGCAGCAACATGTCTACGCTGTCGTCCTCCTCTAGCACAGACTGCATGCGCCTTAGAAGCTCATCTCCCTCGGCTGCAACAGCAGCCCCTGCAGGCGAAATCGCTGCAGCATCTGCTGCTGCAGCGGCAGACGGTGCCCTTGCATCGCGAGGGGACGAGGTGAGCACGGGGGGCGCCCCTGTGACCGTCGACGAGCTCCGGGCCTCTTTTGGAGTTGAAGCCTTGTCGCTCTCTAGCGGCATCAGGCTGAGATCAGCCTGATACCGCTGGCTATGTAGCCAGCAGCCAGATAGCCGAAAGGAAGTCACGGGCCCTCAGGCCGACCTTAGCGTCCGCCCTCAGGGCCCTGTGGAGAGGCCTGCGCTCTTTTCTGCACTTAGTAAACTCCCCCTCATAAACTTGAAGAGCCCCTTAAAGGACAAAAATTGCTTCTAGGGCGAAAAACAGCGAAAACTGGCGCGTTCCTCATGGCGTGCACGCAGCCTATGCGCCCGGATCCCCCCACCAGAAACACCGGAGAGGCTCCGCGGGCCTATTTCCTATGCATCAGCTGTAACGAATGCAAAAACCGAAGTTCAGGAGAGGAACCGATAAAGCCCTGCAGAGGTTTGAGCGGAAACAGCCGGGATGCAGTTGTCTACGCAGCGCTCAAGGCCTCGTGAACTGACTGCAGCGACAGCTAAACCACGAGTTCCATTTTCGAACTAATTTAACAAACTTCGGTCCGGCTAACAACTAGAGAGGAAAAGAAGAGACGCTGTTTGCTGACTGGTCGCAAGGCTTCCCGCATGCAGCTTCCTGGTCTGCCTGTGGCTTCCATCGGCAGTAGCCCAGCCCGTTGTCTTCTCTACGGAGGCAGGATGAAAATACTATATAGAATGAGGATGAAGTAAAGTTAATTTGAATTCGAACTTTGGTTACCATGGCGCATTCCCGCGATGAGTCCCACTCAGTTTCTTTCCGTTCGAACCGCACGCCAAGCGCCTTGGTACGAGTTGAATTCCAGAACACTGTACAAATATTTCCGCAGCATTCACGTTTTTGAGAGAGAAGGCGATGTTCCGCAGTTTATTTGGCCACAGCTCTGACGTTGGCCGAGTGCCGTTCTAGTTAATTCAACTCAGGGCCCCCCCACGATTGCCACGAGAATCCTCGATATTGGCTGTGAACCCTTGTGTAGTGCAATAGAGTCAAAGTAGCCCAAAGAAGAGTCCCGCTAGAGGAGCTGTCGTCTTCCCCAGCCTCCTGGCCGCTTGGATACAACGGCGCAAGGGCCTTGCAAGCTCTGTCCTAAGCTGGTGCATGAATTTGTACTTGTGTCCACGCTGGCTACAGGGGGCCAAGTAAACACTTAACCTTTGTCTGCAGTGTATACCCAGGCATCAGGAAGAGGGTTGGATCTGCTTTCACGTTTGGCTGCCGTGCAGCAGAGGCTGCAACAGGAAATGCTGGTATTCACGAGAGGGAACCTCCTCGCCGCGCTAGCCGCGGGCCTAAGTTCCGTGGTTTTGAAGCAGAGGTCGGCGGCATTGGCGGACGCTTGAATAATTCAAGCTTGTGGAAGCTCCCGACTGTCCTCTGCAAAGGTTGAGGACTTAATACACGCCTGGTGCTGTTACAGAGAGGTGGCGGCCGGGAGTTGCAGTCTGTGATGCAGCTCTTGCTGCAAGGCAACGGCACATGCGAGCATGCTCAAGCCCCCTTTCTGTGCATGCTCTAATATTGTAGACAGTTTTCGAACACCCTAACAAGAAGTAGCCCACCTGCACGCACTCAGCCAGGAGCTCTTTTCCAGCGGTTTCTACCTCCGCCGTTTATCCCTGTCATGAATTCTACCTCTGTTCTGCATGCCAGCAAAGCAATTTTAGTTCCCAACAGATGGAAGCAGGTAGGAAAGATAAACATACGGGAGGGGGAAAACCGCCCAGTGAACGAAAAAACGCGCAGGCATCTGCATCGGCGCTCTGTATATCGATATGGAAGTGAGAGCACGAGCGCCTTAGGGAGTTTTCTTTTCCTGTTGCCAACTGGCCGCTGTATTCAGCCCTATAGTAGTACGTTTGTTCTCATCCGCCTATTTACATTTCTACTTCTTCTGTGTGCACCTTAAATGTGGCGAGTTCCTCATATTTTCCGTCCATTTCCCATTTTACTTGTCTGGTGCCTAGCTTGCCATCTATTGTCTTCGTTGCACAAATTGAGGGTATATCAAACTGTCTCCGTTTCCCCCTTCGCAAGCAAAGCCTGTATCTTACCGTTTGCCGCGGGCCGCCAGATGCATTGTGCCTATGCATGATTCGGTATATGCACACATATTTACACCGTGGAGCTGCGAGTAAAGCAGAAGTTACATGGTAGGCAGCGGCGCTGCTGTTAAAAAGCACGGGTAGGACTCGGGTGAGAAGAGCAGCATGTTGCCTCTGAAGGTCCTCTGCAGCCGTTGCGTGGGAGTTACGTACAATTGCACGAGGGCACAAGGGTTTTGTCTTTACCACTGAACCCCAGGCACCATGATGTACAACCCACAGCTTTACACAAGGCATGCAGCTGCATACACATGCGGGAGGTCCCTTCTGTGGCATCTGAGACATTTCCAATTTTTTCGGAAACCTCAGTAACGTGGAGCGAATGGTCGGAGAAACCTAAAGCGCTGAAGCCCTTTTGGAAGGACATGACATAGCATCTGTGCCGATGAAGCCTCAGTGCGCAACTTATGGGCGCAGTAAGACGAGTCTGCATCGGCAATTCACGACAAAGAAAGAGCGATGCACCTTGTTGCACATTTCGATAGTAACATTTGTGATACAGTAGCACTTTGGTTCCAGTCCCCAGGAATAAGTGTTTCCATTCCTGACGGTTGCGTGGACGGGAGAAACCTGTGTAAGCATGGATTCTTCGTTGAAAGGGGTTACTTGGAACTCGTGTGCTGTAAAGGAAAGAGTGTCATCAGGAAGCATCTCCTTTTTCATTTGCTCTCTCCGCGCCCTCTGCTGGGGCCGTCGGTGCGTTAATGTTAAAGAATCTCCAATCTGCTGAGGCTTGGTTAAGGGCGCATCTGAACCCAAGGCAGCACAGAGAACGGAAGCGAACCTATGCCCTACACTCTGACCCATAAACCACGCATCCTGCAACGATAAATGCCTGTGTTTGGAAGGACAGGGAAAAGATGGACTGTGGAAAGTGCGAACATAAAAGTGCTCTTACTGCATTTTCAGGTCTCGCAAACGGGTGCGGCACTCCACGAGCTTGTCAACTGTCTGCAGCGCAAATCATATGAACCAGATATTAAACCCCAATCACCAAGATTTTTTCCCTGAACCCCCAAGGCCAAGCATTTAGCCTGAAGCCCCACACCCTATGCCCTACGTCCTATTAAAAGGGTTTGAGGTAAGAGTTCCTCGCTACCTTGAATGGGAGGCTGTTGAAAGAGTCATAGCGCCAAATGGAAAGCATTCAATAAGACAGACAGTCAAAACGGAAATATTATAATAGGGGACAAGCACAAAGGAGGCAGAATAGACAACTACACTGAAACAGATACAATACAATGAAACAGGAACAAGTCAAACAGACGGTAGACAGCCATAGGGAAAGAACAGGTACGAGAAAGGGACTGTTATAAGTGTAAGCAGTTATAGGTGAACATCTATCAGAATGAGGCAATCCTCAGTAGGCAGCTCTGAGGACAGCTGTAAGTGGATGTGCATGAGGAAACACTTATAAGGAGGAAATTGGCACGAGGTAGCTAGCACCTCATGGGGAACAGCATTAAGGACACAGGCAAAGGAAGAGGGCCAACAGAAATGGCGGAAAGGAGGTGTTTGAGGATCTTGCCTGTTGGTGGAGTTCCTTGAGCTCCGAGAAGTCCAGCTGCAACAGAGCGTGCAAATTCTTAAGCTTGAGGTACTCCCCGGCAGGAACGAGTTTCTCAACAGTTCGCAAAACGCAAACGTCCTCCACCAAGTTCAGTTGGGGGCCGCCCTCCAAGGCTAACAAACAGAAAGCAGAAATATGAATGCTCGCAAGGTGCAGAACGAGGGAACAAAGGACACTTTTCCTCCCTTTTCCTCTGAATGTTGTGGCCTGCCTTGTCTACTGCCTACAGAAACTGTTATTCCTTTGCGTTCCTCTCAGTTCTACTTGTTGTGTCAGCTTCTGTGGTGTCTGTTCTCTCGGGCATTTGAGCCCGTACTGCGCGCCCACTGACCTCCAAAGGGGTACATCACCTCCCTGCGAACACCGACGGCGATTTCGTCCCCAGTGAGCCGCCCAAAGGAATCTTCTATGTTTTCTTCGCTTTTGGGATGGCTGGGTTCTGTCTCCCCAAACAGCCAGCCGAAGCGATCCAGCGTCTGCATACGTGCAAGCACAAAAGAGCTAAAATACTAATGAATCATGCTTTGCAAGCAAGAGAACATACAAAAAGAAAACAATCAAAAACACACACAAACTATATATACATGGCTATGGGGAAATAGAAACGTCAATTCAGACAAAGAAACAAACAAAAGCATCTGCTCATATTGGCTAGCAACAGCAAAAAAGGAAGAAATCGCCATCTAGTGCAGCAAACAAACAAGCACATAAGCAAGATCCATGAACACTAAAACAAACGCCGGAAGGAAGGAAAGCAAACACTAACTGGGGTGGCCATGCGTATTACTAAGCAAGCCAAGCCGCTGCCCCTCAAAGATTGGCTCTAGGTCCCCTCCCTCAGTCTCCTCCTAACTAACACTGTGCATGCACTTTGTATGCACCGTGTTGGCAGCAAGTATTGTGTTGTGTTGGCGGCAAGCACGGTTTGCTTACGCATTTTAAAAAGGCATATACTTCCTTCTGCGAGGGGCTGATAGCGCCGGCCTTCAGCTGTTGGCCCAACAAGAAAGCCCTGTGAGAAATATAACTCGACCGGGCTGCAGCCTCCGCCACTCTTATGGCCCTCTGCAGCTCCTCTATTCTGAAGACAAAAAAACAAACAAAGAACAACCCAGGAGCTAAGCCTTGAAACTTAAACCCTTGGCCCTAACCTCACTTCTCTGCACATGACTACAGCAGCCTGCCTCAGCGATAAGAATTTCTCGCCTGCTTCTTCTTAAAATACAGTCAACTTGGCTGTAAACCCGTAGCTCTAAACTCTAAAGTCTTAAACCTGCACTCACTTATCGAGCTCTTCCTCTTCCTGCTGAGAAGACCATTTGTAGCCCTGCTCGTAGAAGCGGATCTGCCAAGCGCAGCAATTGCAGCAACACCCACAGCACACAGCTAACGTTTTGTCTCCTCCCTATTATATGGAACTAGATATACTGTATGGAAGTCGTACTATTACCTAATGACCCTAGTTAATTCTGCAGGCTATGAAACTCCCAAAGATGAAGCGGGCTTTAAGAGAAGAAGCTGCTCGTTTCATGTCTCACTTTGTGTTCGCTGCAAGTCAACCACTTCCTTAGCAAATCAAATGCGTCGCCCATCTCCGCCACTTGGCGAATTAATGCCACCTTCACACCCGCACAAACAGAGGCATTCATTTGCCTTGCCTTTGGGGCATTTGAACCACTGCCACCACCAACAGCAGCAACAGCAGCAGCCCCAGCAGAGGCAGCAGCAAAACGGCACGCTAGCAATCCCCCTTGAAATTAAGAAGGCAGCAGGCCTCAGGTGGAGAAGGTGTTTAGTACCAGAGACATCGGCTACAGGGCTGACCCCATGTGCCTTAAATTGTTGGCGTCTCGGGTTTAGGGTTTGAATCTAAGCGGTCTAGCGTTTGGGGTCTAGTGCCTTCTACAGAGATTGAGGACTTGGGATTAGGGCATAGACAGGGTCTGATAGCTTGCCTTTTCTTTGAATTTGTCCTCGAGTTGATGAAAGTTCTGCGTCAAGGATATGTTTTCCTCCCTGCAGGCAGTAGGCACATACAACCGTCAAACAAGTAAGCGGGGCAAGCGAATGACATACAAAAGAAGATGAATGAACGAAGAGAAAGGGCAAGGACGCTGTTTGGTGTCTCCTTAGACCTAAACCCAAACATCACAGAAAAACCATTCCCCCATTTATTTGGAGAGAACAGCCCTTCTCCACACCTCTACAGCAATGCCGCCTTGGCCCTGTGCTGTCCCCCTACCCCTACCCCCATTCCTGGCTGTGTGGGCTGTGGGGCCCAGAGCTGCTGCTGCTGTAGCTGTGCGTCCCAGGGGCCTCACAGCTGCTGCTCAGTGCAGCAGTGGGGCCCCCCGAGGGTTGAGTGTTTGCTGCAGGCTGTTTAGTTTCGCTATGGACCACTGGTCCATTTGGGGAGATGCAGGTGGTGCGGTTCGGGTGACCACTCGCCTGAGGCGTTTGTTGTCGATGACGGCCTTCTGGTTGGCGGCCCGCAGGCGGTTCATCACCAAGGCGAAGCGGGAGGGGTTGTCCTTGGCGTCTTCCAAGTCCTCGAGGAGGTCCGTTACTCGGCAGTTCAAGCGGCTGTTCTCCGTTGCCAGCTGCTGCGCCTTCTGCTGCGAGGCCCCCAGCGCCTCCCGCAGCTCTACCACCTCCGCCTCCAGACGCTTGCACCCTGGCAGCACAAACAGCAGCAGCAGCAGCAACAGCAGCAGCAGCAGCAGCAGCAGCGGCAGCACAGGGAACACAATCAAGGCTGGGACCCTGTGAAGGGACAGGGCAGCAAACGACGATGACAGCACTCGCAGCACTTGCACCCGCTGGGGAGCATCAGCCACTAACAGGAAGAAGCTAAGTCGACTAATGCAAGGCAAAGGAGAAAAAGGCAGGAAAATGCAAAGAAAAGGAAAGGGCAAATGATGAAGGGGATCATAAAAAAGAGGAAAAAAAGAGAAAGACGTACCCGCCAGCTGAGAGGCAAGTTCATTCTGAAGGTAAGAAACTTCATGCATCTTCTGATCTACGAACTCTGCTGCTGCCTTCTCAGTCACCTCCCCACTTGCTTGCAGCCGTTGGTTCCGTTGCTGCAGACGCTCTATCTCCAGCTGTACAGCAGCAGAAGCAGCAGCAGCAACGGCAGCAGCAGCAATGCAACACAGTGCAGCACGGAGGCACCAGCAGCAGCCCTCGCAGCAGTCAAATCGAGGGCAGGGGCAACACCAGTGGCCTAACAGAAGGTATTTAGGCTGCTGCAGGCCTTTGAACAACGCCACTGGTCTAAGTTCGTTTGTTTACGGGTTGGGATTCGGCTGAGAAGGCTACGGAAGCGAGGTGTACAGACAACTGAGGGAAGCTATGCTCGGGTGCGGGTGTTATTTCTCACCAGAAGCGTTTGCTTGGATCCTTCTGTCTCCCTGAGGGCAATAGCTTGCTGCTTGGCTATCAGCGCTGTAGCCTCCTTCTCCCTTGAAGC
The DNA here is from genome assembly GCA_000499725.1 of Eimeria brunetti. Lineage (NCBI taxonomy): Eukaryota > Apicomplexa > Conoidasida > Eucoccidiorida > Eimeriidae > Eimeria > Eimeria brunetti. The sequence continues at coordinate 6,627 of HG713189.1, read as the reverse complement.
GTTGGCGCGCTCCCACTGCAGCACCTGCTGCAGCTCTCGAACCTGCTGCTGCAGCGCTGCTGCGCTGCAGCTTTCGCAGGTCTCCTTCCATGCCTCAGCAATGTGTGGGGACTCCAGCATCATCACTAGGGGCCTCACGTACCGTCCATACACTCCATCATGGCGGCTCTTCCCCACTAATACAGCCCCCTGCTTCGGCCTCTCTACCTCCCCATCTGTGACAGGCAGCTCGGGCACCGCCTGCAGCACTCGCACACGCATGCACAAAGCCCCTTCACAGCAGTTGGTCTGCATGCATGCAAGGGTGCATGCGCTGTGTGTTCCTAAAGCTACTGCCTTGTGCAACATAGGGTCCTGCAGGTGCAGTGGGTGCATGCAATGCCCACCCCCATGACGAGAGCCCTAGTGGGGGAAAGGCTCTGAAAGACGAAATCCTCAAGCAGATAAGCCCCCTCAAAGGCAGCCTCTGCATGCGGAGCATAGAAGAGGATGTTGCCTTTGAGTTCGCAATAGCGGCGCAGCCACTGCTGCCTAAAGCTGCCGAAGGGGGCCCCCCTCTTGCCTGGGGGGGCCCCCAGGGGCTTCCCGCTGCTCTCCACCGCCGAGGACTGGCATGGGCTCAACAGCAGCAGGGCGAAGCCACTTCGGGCTGCGGGGGTGTCTATCTGCCGTGCAAAAACAGCGAAGGCATCCTTATCGAGCCAGAAATCATCTCTCTCTTTAAAGCGCTCATTTTCTCGCAGCCCGACAGTCCTCAGCAGGGGGGCAGAAGGAGGGGAGGAAAAAGAGACTCCTTTGGAGTTGTTAGACATCAGAGCCTGCCTAAGCTCCTAGTCTTGCAGGGGCGGTCTCGCTGCTGCTGCTGCTGGCTCATCACGGTTGGCCTATAGGCCACACAAGCGGCTCACACACGTTGCTTCTAACACGCATAATCAAAGCTATAAGGCAATTTAATTCAGGAAAATACAAAAAAAGTAAACGGATGCCTCTCTGCCTCTGATAGTTCCCAGGTGTCGGTGGTGACAGACCTTGGTGGCCTCTGTCACCGCAACGGAAACCCAGCCGCTCACCTAGTCCTCATCAGAACTGAGTCATTTAATCATTATTCTTTTAAAAGCAGATTTATTATTGTTTATTATTTCCTTCACAATTTAAACGAAGTTTATGTGCTGAGTTTTGGGGCCCCAGGCCAGCGTGGCTTCGCTCTCGATTTCCAAATGGTGAGTTACAAAGGCCGCCGCTGCATTGGCTTGGCACCACAGCCAGTCAATGGAGCGCGGCGGAAGCCTGGGAGGAAGAGGCCAGAAAATTCAATATTTTTAATTTAATTGGAAACATAAATAACATTTATATTTCTTATCTTTCCCTTTACTCAACACTAGACACTACGGGCGGCGTCGTGTCCGTTCAAGGGCCTGCCAGAGGAGCTGCACACCACTGGACCGCAGCAGCAGCAGGTAAGATCCTGGTGCTGTCTTCTTGTCTTTTGCATGCAGATAGAAGTATTTAATTAGAGAAAAAAGCCAGGCTTGCTGCTTCAATGTTTGCATGCATTGGGACCCTGTTATGCGCAGAGGAGGACAATCCGCTGGGCCGCTCGAGCAATGGGGCTTCTCTAAGCAATGCCTACAAAACTTGAACGTTATCATTGGAAGCCTTCAAAGAAACCCTAGTGTTCTCATATGCATTTTCATTAACTGACACACTGTTAAGGTTCTATTGGAGCTATTATACCATTGTTTCTTGTATTGTCGCACTATCGGTGCTTCGCTCGTTCAGACCAAGCGCTAAACCCTAGGACCCTAAACCTTAGAAGCCATATCCCGTAAACCACTCGTGCACTGCGCTGTTTATTTCTATGGCTTTTATCCTTCCCTGTGGTTTGGCTGGGAGCTGGACAAAAATGAACAAACACCTGTGCTGCACAAACTGAAGTCATGGTAGGTATTGTCTCCACAAGAAACACAATATATAATCTTAGTCGTGCTCCCTTAGTGACATCCATCTATCCTCTTGATTCTATACAGGGTGGAATACAAAAGCACAAGAGGGGCCACTACTGCTCTGATTGAATGGTAGATGTATCGCTGCTGTTCGAACACAATGAAGAGAACGCGACGGTGCTTGAATATAAATATATATAATATATAGTGTATAATATATATATAACATATATAAACCTAAATATATGTAGTACACATGCATGCACTTAAACACCGCATGCATGCACTGAGCAGCCTTCTGGGGGTCCAACTTCCTGCTTTTTTTTTTTTGCTAACAGGGAAAAAACAAGAAACACTATTCCCTGTACCTGTACTCAATGTTCTGTGTTCTCGTTTGCTTAGAGACGAAAAAGATGATTGGACGTATCTAGAATACATCAATGTTGATTTATTGTACGGAAATTTATGAGAGAAATAAAACTAGAAAACATATCAAGAAAACCCTCCCTGTCGTTCTGTCGTTCGTTCGGGTTGCCGCAGGCAAACCCAAAGAAAGCCGCCGAATAAGGCAGGCCCCAGCTGCACCTTTTCCATATTCGCACATGTACATCAATGTATATATATTATACGCATATATATATTATATGCATATATGTATTCGCAGCCGCCTGCATACAGGCGTGCATCACTTGCACTAGCACACAACGCCGTATGAGCGGTGCTTCTTCTTGTTTAATATTACATAGAATGCACATGCTTGAACTTGGAAGCAGCATACACATATATATATACACGCACTTATGTGCACATTTAACGTTTTATGCTTTGTTATATTTACATGCATGGGCGCGTTTATGCAGAGGGGCCCTCTTGCCCAAGCAGTGTGAGCAGAGACGCCCACCAACGAAAAACCCGCAGCGGAACTCTAAACCCTAAACCCTAGACCCTAAACCCTAAACCCTCAGGAAGTGCATATTTAAGTGCTGAAGCTGTTGCCGCCCCAGTTGATCTTGGCATTGGAGAAATCTAATTCAGGATGGGCCTGTTTGAACTTTTCTAACATTTCAGCTTGCCTCTGTTGGTCGCTCGTAGGCAGCCCCCTCTGCTTCTGCTGCTGATCATACATCATCTTCTCCACTGTGGCGCGGGTTTCAGGGTCTAAGTCGGAAAGCTTTGAGTTCTTTAAACACGCACGTGCACACATACAACAGGAGCAAAACAATAAAACCCAAACCCTAAACAATAAACAACCCTAAAACCCTAAGCGCAAGGCACTGCAACTTTTTTCATTCAATCCGAACTGCTCCCTCCCTATACTTCTCGGTATCGACAATACAGTAGTATTTGTGCATAGCATGATATGCGTCAAGCATACATATTTTTCCCTTCACAAACTGGCTCTAAGCAATGATGCATTTCTTTGAAATACCTCAGGAACTATGGTCTTGGTGTCAATCTCGGGGTCGCCCTTCAACACGCAGCTCCACCACCGCATTTTGTCTGTTTTCTCCAAACTCAAGTGCAAAGTTTTCCTATCTTCCAGCGTCCACATGCAGTCTTCTGCCTGCACCCTCTGCGAGAACTGGCCGTCTGCATGCAGCAGAACAGCAGAAAAATGAGGCATTAATAGCAGCTCTGTTGACGCTATTCGCCTTATGTATAACAAATAAGAGATATATTCAACAGGAAATTAAATACTACCTCAACGGATTCACCCGTCTGTCATGGGGAACAAAAGAAAACAGCAACGAGGGACAGAATGATTGTTGCACAAATGCTGATGTGCGAGCAGATAAACCCTAAAAACGTTTGCAGAAAGGGCTATATACACAAAGAAGTATATGAAATATTCAAAGAAGAGGCAAAAAGCCAAAAAAAACCCTTCATAGGCTACAGCGACAGAAGAAACGCAGACTAGGGAAAGAAGAACACAAGAAAAAAAAGCAGAAATCCCATTGCAGCAGTTCAAGACGCCCATACAATTCTAGAAGATACAGAGCAAAACTGTCAACTATATAAAATAAAATTGCTTTCTTCCTCAATAAGGTTATAAAGCAGCAATCGCTCTCTTACTCAAGACTGACTATATATAACATAGTAATCGCTTTCTTACTTAAGATCGGCTCCTGCCCTTTAAGCCCCAAAGTCAGAGTTGTAGCTGTTATCTTCACTTGGCATTGGGCAGCTCTAACTTCTTCGCTCAAAGGAACATAAACATCAACAGATTCAAGGGTCTGGGTCCACCGATACCTGGATGCACGCAATTCAAATAGCAACAAATTTGTTTTAAATTCAAAGAAAAGCCTTTTTTTCTGCTGAAGGCAGACGTAGAAACGGGTAAATAAACACAAAAACTGGAAAAAACATTATTCGTGGCAGGCACAGACCATCTTATGAACAGGAGAAATTCAAGAAATTCAAGAAATTCAAGTATTCATATACACACATAGTGAGAGAAACTAACACGCATGCACAGACAAATACAGGAATAAATATATTAATCAACAGATAAATGAATGGATGAATTTGTAATAGATGAATAAACAAACGAATTAAGGGATAAATGAATACATGAATGGGTAAATACATGAAATGGTGAAAGAAGGAATGAAGGAATAAATGCGTGAATGAAGAAACAGAGAAATGTGTTAATGAACTAATGAACTGCCCCAACTGACTAATTTTTAGCATTAATTTACCAGTTAATAATAAATAAACTGTCTATCACTTAACTAGTTAACTACAAATAAAGTATTAAACGTCGCCTTACTTGTCTGTCTGGCCCCCGTTACCCTCTGGGCGGGTGCTTTCTGGTTCGTCATCTGATGTGTCAGCTTCCTTTTCAGCTGGTTTGCTGCTGGATGCCTCTGCTGCTGCTTTTGTTGCAGTTGCTGCTGCTGCTGCTGCTGGTTTAGTCTCAGGAGGGTTGAAGAGGGCCTCTTCTTCTTCGGTGAGCTCCTCGACTTTGGGGCGGTTGCTGAGGTCTATGGGTGCCTTCCGCTGCTGCTGCTGCTGCTGCTGCCGCTGTTGCTGCTGCTGCTGCTGTTGCTGCTGCTGGCGCTGCTGCTGCTGCTTCTCGCGCTGCAGCCGCTCTCGCTCTGCTTTTTGTGTGGCTTTTTCGGTCCACTTGCGGAAGGAGTTGTCGAGCATGTCCTTGCATGCAGCGCGGCCCACAGTGAAGAAATCCGTCTTCCTACAGAGAAAACCAAAAAAATAATCAAAAAGAGGATCTATTCCTCCTGCCTGTTCAGCAACAGTAGCAAACAAACCGTCGAAACGGCAGTCTTCAGCGCTGTCGCCCGCCGCAGACCCCATGGTGCTTCGGAGCCCAAGTGCGAAGCAGCACCAGCAAAATAGGAATTATTTTCTGTAATTCTTTGTAATTTCAATTTAATATTCTTCTTTTCCACCAATTACACCCTTAGGATGGCTGCTTCGGCGCCCGCAGCCCCCAGCACGGGTGGGGCTGCGAGGCGCTTGCATAGAAGGCAGCAGAAGCTTGCGCTTCTTTAGCCTTTTTATTTACTTAAAATAATTAATTAAATTAATTAATTCATTCACTTTTAGCCTTATTCGAACCATCCGTGTCTAAATCGTGGTCTAAATATACTGCCACCCCCCACTAGTAACTTTCCCAGCATTTTCACCCCCTTAACCCTTATCAAATACACAGTCAATAAAAGCACATATAAGCAACCCTCCTCAGCTAGCTGCAGCAGCTAGCCATGGCTATTTGCTTTTGGCTCCAAGCATAGGCGTGGGTGGGTGTATTAAATGTTATTACTGTTCGTCTTCGCCCCAGCATAAGAACTACCTACCAACAAATATTCATTATTTGTCTATAGGCGCTAGCGCATGCATCAACTGGGGCTTTGCTGCTGCTGCATTTGTTGGTGCATTTGCTGCTGCATTTGCTGCAGCAAGACGTGCTGCAGTTAATAGCTGCTGCTGCTGCTGCTGCTGCTGCACCATAAGGGGTCTAAACCGAATATGCAGCTTTTGCTGTCCTGCCTACAGCGACAGAATTCAAATCTGGTGCAGTTTTCTTTCTTTGTTTCTTTGCTTCTTTGTCCATATATCTATACATCTACTTATCTGTATATCCATATATCTAGATAGCTAAAAATCTGTATTATCTGTATCTACCTATATCTATAACTGTATATACAAAATGTGCAGAGCCCCTTATGTATGGGAACCCCCACTTCAGTGCAGCCCAGTATGCAAGCATAACATTTTCTGATAACAACATAATAACTACAAATAAAACCAAGAATAAAATATAATAAAATGAATAAAAACAAATAAAAGCAACAGCCAGACCAAAAGCATTACATCAAGTACAAATGGTTTGAACCTGTTGTTCTGCGTTTAAGGATAAATGAACTTAGGCAGAAAAGAAAGTGGGACCTTCATTAGATCCTCCATCTAAACAAATCATGCATGCATGCATGCATGCATGCATGCATGCATTACAATTATGCATGCATGCATGCAGAATATATTCCTATGCATGCGTGCATGCGATACAATTATGCATGCATGCATGCATGCATTACAATAATGCATGCATGCACCCATTATATATTATTATGCATGCACTATATATTAACGTGCATGCACGCAATATATATATATATATATATATATATATATATATATATATATATATATATATATATAT
>HG713185.1:14393-25488 GCA_000499725.1 Eimeria brunetti | reverse complement strand
TATATATATATATATATATATATATATATATATGTAGCTTTTGTTTGAGACAAGGAATATGTTCTTTATTTCTATATATTTATTTCTCTTAATTATAAACGGGGGCTACGCCGTGTCTTCGTTTCTCTCTGCGCGCTCAGGAACTAGGGTTTAGGGTTTAGGGTTTAGGGCTTAGGGCTTAGGGTTTTGCAGTGGATAGAAGCAAATGACGAAGCCTGTAGTGAGAGAGCGATCCTTCAAAGGCAAAAATGGGAGAAAAGTATAATACTGAAAAGAACAGAGGGCTTAGGGCTTAGGGTTTAGGGTTTAGGGTTTAGGGTTTAGCATGCGCATATATGCATATTGCCTCTGAAGAAGGAGAAATGCATATTCTGTCGAAGGAAAAACAAAGAGATAATTAGATAAAATATAATTAGAAAATAAATAAAAAGTTTATAAGGGCTTGCATGCAGAGCTGCGTCCACGCAGGAGAAGCCAGAAAAAAAGGGTTTAGGGTTTAGGGTTTAGCTGTCCCTCCTACGGCCCTTACTGTTTCCTACACCTAAAATAAAGAATAAAATAAAAATAAAACCCTAAACCTTGTCTAAAACATTATTTTCTTTACCTCTTGCATGCGAGAAAGAACAGAAAAAAACAGAAAAAAAAAAACTTACAGCTGACGCCTTCTAAACCCTAAACCCTAAACCCTAAGCAGACTATAAGGGCCCTAACTCTAAACTCAACCCTAAACCCTAATTAATAGAGGGGTGTAAGGCTATAAGGGCTGGAGTTCTTAACTATGGGGGCTATGGGCCTTGCCGCCTTTTTTACAATTAGGGAAATGTATATATTTTTATGAATATATATTTTTACAAATATATGTATCTTTATGAATATATATATTTTTATATATATATTTTTATGAATTTATATAATTTTGTAAACATACATGTTTGTATAATTAAAGGGGGTTATTATCCAGCGATAGACCATATATACATATATATTTATATATATGTATAAAGAAGTGAAATGTATATATTTATATATATTATAGATAATATATAATTATACATATACATATGAAGAGGTATATATATCCTTTCTATATATAGAAGCAGTTAAGAAAAACAAGGCGACAAATTCAGAAAATAAATAAATATAGGGTAGATATACGGAAATGTCTGAAGGGAGGGCCCGTGGTGTATTTAATAAAAAATAAAGAAAAAAATAATATTTATATTAAAGGAGAAAACCAAAACAGTAAATGTCTTGAAGAATTCGATCCTTAAACTCTAACTGTACCTTAAAGTTTAATATTTTTCTTTCACCTTTCGCTGTAAGTACAGTTTAATAAGAATATTCTGTTGGGCCCTTAGATAAGGAAAGGACCCTTATACATTATTATATTTATACCCTCTATTCAAATTCAGCTTTTATAAGCCCATGTGCATGCAAAGATAATCGATTTAATTATTATTTTCTTTCTTTCTTTCTCACCATCTTCACACACACTCAAGTATAAGGAATTACAGCTAAGGCGCAGCGGCTGTCCCTGCAGCTAGGGCCGTAATGCCGCTGCATGCAGTTACAAAACAGAAAATAAAAAAATAAAATGAAAAATATAATGGTTTCATTGCAAGGGAGCTGCCTATACACCTGAAATTTTCCTCCTCACCCCCCTGCGCTGCGGTGTATGGACAGCCAGCCCCAACGGCTGCTGCCGATAGCAGTGAGCAGAGGGGCAGCACAAAAAGCTGAAGAAAGAAGATTAAATTGAATTAAATTCGAGTTTTTATATTCTTTTTCCTTTCAACTTTCCTTTTTCTTTTTATTTCTCCCCTCACCCAAGCGCCAGGTGTACATCCAGCTGCGCTGCACCGCACTGGCTGCTGCTCCCGCCGAGGGTTTCGAGTTTGAATTGTTCTCATTTTTCTCTATTTTTCTTCCCTTTTCTCTTTTCTTCGCCTTTTCTTTCCTCTTTCTACTTTATTTCTCTCGTCAACACCCCTCGCTGCCCTCCTCGCAGGTGCAACTGCCGACTTGAAAAAAACTTGAAAAAAAATCGACAATTTTACTTCCATTAAGCCAATGGGAGTCGGGGGCTCCTGAAGAGCAGCTCCTTTGGGGTCCTAAGCAGCAACAGCAACTGCAGCTGCAGCAACTGCAGCAACAACTGCAGCAGCAACTGCAGCAGCAGCAGCAGCAGATTTCGGCTGTTAGTGAGGATGAGGCATTCGCTGCAGGTTCGAGGTTTGTGGTGGCGGCTGCAGCTGCTGTTTGGGTTGTTGCTGCTTGTTGCTGCAGTTCTTCTGGCAGCAGCAAACGGGAGAAATTCAGATGCACCAGCAGCAGCAGCAGCAGCAGCAGCAAAGGAAAAGGAAGGTGGTGGGCGCAGCGCAGCAAAAGTGAACGAGAAGCAGCAGAGCGGTGTCAATACACCACAGATAGCCCCTGACGTGCGTGGTGCAGCAGAAGCAGCAGCAGCAGCAGCAGCAGCAGCAGGAGCAGCAGGAACAGCAGCAGGGGGAGGCCCATCAGCAGCAGAAAAAGCAGCAGCAGCAGCAGGATCGTCCGAACGAGCAAGCAGCAGCACCCCCACCCCTTCCACCTCCCCCTCCGCCTCCACAGCAGCAGCAGGATCAGCAGCAGGATCAGCAGCAGGATCAGCAGCAGGAGCAGCAGCAGGAGCAGCAGCAGCAGCAGGAGCAGCAGCAGGGGGGCCTGGGCTATCGGAAGAAGGCGAGAAGCAAGAAGGTTTGGGTTTAAATAGAATAAAGCCCTTATCAGCTCCCTTTATTCGACATTATTCCAAACAAATGGTTATTTTATGGGAATGGTATACAAAGACAACAGGGGCAACAATGAATGGAAAAAGGCGACAAGACGAAGATGTACTTCCACCATTATTCCATTTTATTCCATTTTATTCCTTTTTACCCTTCTTTATTCCTATTTATTCCTCTTTAGTCCTTTTTATTCCATTTTATTCTATTTTTCCTTCCTTTCCTTTATTGTCTTTTGGGCTGTTTGCACTTATTCTCCTTTTCTTGGTTTTTTCTGGCTTTATCCTCGGGTTTATTTTGTCTTATTATCCTAACTTTTTATTCTATTTCCTTTATTGTATTTCTTTTCTTTTTTATTTTCCTTTTATTTACTCTTATTCTTCTTCCGTCTTACTCTATTTCTTCCTAGTCTTCTTTTTATTCTTTTTATTCTTTTATTCTTTTTATTCTTTTATTCTTTTATTCTTTTTATTCCTTTATTCTTTTATTCTTTTTATTCTTTTATTCTTTTTATTCTTTTATTCTTTTATTCTTTTATTCCTTTATTCTTTTATTCTTTTTATTCTTTTATTCTTTTTATTCTTTTTATTCTTTTATTCCTTTTTATTCCTTTATTCTTTTATTCTTTTTATTCTTTTTATTCTTTTTATTCTTTTATTCTTTTTATTCTTTTTATTCTTTTTTTTTCTTATTTTACTTGTTGCCATTTGTCTCCTTTCTTTCTCCTTATTTTTCCTTATTCTCTTTTTATTTATTTTCTTTTCTTTATCCTTATTTTTCTCTTCTTTCTTTTATTTCTTCTTTTATTATTCTCTTTTATCGAGTTTTGCCTTTTGCACCAAAATATTATCATCGTCATCTGCTGCTGCTGCGGTTGCTGCTATTGCTGCTGCTTCTGCTGCTGTTGCTGCTGCTGCTGTTGCTGCTGCTGCTGTTGCTGTTGCTGCTGCTGCTGTTGCTGCTGCTGCTGCCTCTGCTGCTGCTGCTCCTACATTCCTGCTGCACCCGTTCCTTCTGCTTGTGCTTGTGCTTGTGCTTTCGCTGCTGCTGCCGCTGCCGCTGCTGCTGCTGCTGCTGCTGCTGCTGCTGCTGCTGCTGCTAGGCGTTGCTGGTGCATGCGCCTTCGCACTGGCAGCAAAATGTGCGTTTTAAGGCAGTCTTCGATGGGCATGGCGGGGCTGCAGTTTCTCGGACTTGTGTGGCCCAGTTTTGCAATTTCTTCGGTTAGATTTATTCCATTTCTTCCGTTTTTTTCATTATTTATTCCATTATTTACTCCATTATCCATTTATTTATTTCATTTACTCGTGAACTCGGTGTCTGCTTAGTTCCGCTGGGCTTTGGGGCCTCCCGTGCTCAATTCATCTTTTACTAGGGTTTAGGGTTTAGGGTTTAGGGTTTGGGGTTTAGGGTTTAGGGTTTAGGGCTTAGGGTTTTATTCTTTTGTTAGACTTTCTAGGACCTTGGTTGCTCAATTCTGTAATTTCTTTTGCTATATTTATTTTAGCTCCTAGGGTTTAGGGTTTAGGGTTTAGGGTTTAGTTTTTCTTTTTTGTTTTTTTAAACCCTTGCCTTTAAAATAAGACCTTAAGAGAGCAAAGCGTGAAAAACTAAATCCGTATAACAGCAAATCTTAATAAAATAAAAACAATAAAAATATAATAATAATAATAATAATTATTATTATTATTATTATCATTATTGTATTATATCGCTTTTATTATCATGTAATTGCTTTTATAATTTTTATTTTATTTTTTATTTTTATTGTGTTTGTTTTTGCATGTTTCTGCAATTATTTTGATTTTTTCATTTTCATTTTTTTTCGTTTTTTTTTCATTTTTTTCTTTTTTTTCATTTTCAGTTGTGTATTTCCGTTTCTTTTGTTTCTTTTTGTTTCTTTTGTTTATTTCCGTTTCTTTTGTTTGTTTTTTTCAGGAAATATGGCGGATTTATCGGCTGAGAGTTTTATTCGAACTTCTTTGCTTTTAGACGCAGTTATAAGGGCTGACCCAATAAGACATGAAAGGGGGGGGAGTACGGGTAAGGTTAATTCTTTATTTCTTTTCTTTTTATTCCTTTTTACGGTTATTTATTTGTAGAATACAGAATACCAATAAGAAGAGTACTAATAAATATATATAGGTAAAGGAATACGAGTAAAAGGAAGGGGAAGGGTTAATTCTTTATTTCTTTTCTTTTTATTCCTTTTTACGGTTATTTATTTGTAGAATACAGAAGTAATATATATTACGAATACAGTAAATATTGTTGGTAAAGGAATATTAGTAAAAGGAAGGGGAAGGTTTATTCTTTATTTCTTTTCTTTTTATTCTTTTTTACGAAGTTTCTTTATCCCTTTATCTGCAAAGGATATGTGTAGGCTATATATATCTACATATATACATATTTATATATATATATATACATATATATATATACATATATATATTTATATATATATGTAATGTATATATATATATATATATATGTATATATATATATATATATATATGTATTATATATATATTTATATATATATGTATATATATATATTTGTATATATATATATTTATATATGTATATATACATATATATAGGCTATAGAGGGGATTTGAAAGCGGAAAAAGCCGAAAAAAATCCGTAAAAGGATAAAGTATATACTTCTTTCGTTTGGTGTAGTAATTGCTATTTAAACCTAGAAACATAAATAGTATTATTACTTAGTATTATTATTATTATTACTATTATTATTATTATTATTATCAATTAGTTAATTTACTTATTTATTTATTTATTAGTATTAGTGTTATTTATTATTATTTAGTATTATTACTATTATTATTATTATTGTTTTATTATTATTATTATTGTTGCTGTTGTTATTGTTATTATTGTTCTTATTACATTACATTTACTATCATGTTATTGGTGTTATTATTTTTTGCTATTTTCTGTTTCTCTAAGCTGCAGCCTCCTGTTTGTTTTTTATTTGTTTCTCTGTTTATACTTATTCAGTAAATGTATTGTATTTTATTTGATATATATATTATTTATTTCATTTATATATTTTATTTATTTATTTTATTTTCAGGTTTAATAGTAGCAATCGAACGCCCTGACGAGAAAATACCAAAATTCAAAATTCATGTTTCTAACGTTGGTAAGTCTTATTTATTTCAATAAAAATTTATTAAATAAATGAATTAATAAATAAATAAATAAATTAAATAAATAAATAAATTAATAAATTAATTAATTAATAAATTAATTAATAAATAAATAAATTAAATAAATAAATAAATAAATAAATAAGTATATAAATATATATTATTAGTGCCCATAAAGTCGTACATTATTACAAGGCAAATCCATATAAATGTTGAATTAAAAGGGTGAAAAGAAAATAATAGGAAATAATAAATCATTAATCCTTATTGCATAAATAAAGAGTAAAAGGAACCAAAATTCAAATAAACAGCAAAAATAAAAGCAGAAAGGACAAAGGAATTAAAATCCAAGGGGTAATAAGTAAAAAGGATAAAAGGAAATAGATAAAACTACGATTTCTTAACTATCCCTTACTATTTTACTTTGTTTTTTTGATTTTTTTAGTTACTTTTTTTTGCTTTTTCTTCTGTATTTGAATACAGGAGATTCTAGAGCTTTTATTCTTCATAAAAACGGGAGTTATACCATTATGTCTAAAGATCATAAGCCTAATGACCCAGTTGAAGTAGCAAGAATTAATAAAGCAGGGGGATTTGTCTCAAAAATTCGAAGGGTTTTCAGGGTAGATGGAACTCTTTCAGTTTCTCGGGCTTACGGCGACATAGTAAGAATTTAATTAATTAATTATTTATTTATTTATTTATTTATTTATTTATTTATTATTTATTTGTTTTCTATTTAAATCCTGGTATCTCTTTAGGTCCCTGCTTGGTTATTTTGCTATATTTGCTGTGGGGTTTTGTTTTCTGCTTAATGTTGTATTTTTTGGATAATTTCATTTCTCTCTATTAATGCATTATTCTATTTATTAAAATATATTGTTTATATGTATAAAAACGTATTACTTATATATCTATCAGTATATTCTATATATTTCCCCTCTTCTATAGAGTATTCCATGTATATATCTATATATATATAATATTTATATATAGTATTTATTTTATATGTCTAATAATATGTTCTATATATTTGCCTTTTCTATAGATTATTTCATGTATATATCTATAAATATATATATTGTATTTATTTTATATGTCTAATAATATATTCTATATATTTGCCTTTTCTATAGATTATTTCATGTATATATCTATATATATATATATAATTATATTTATATATATGGTATTTATTTTATATCTGTATATTGTATTGATGTATGTATAGAATATATATATATATCGTGAATATATATTTATCTAAAGTATACATCTCTAAATAATATTTATTATATATGGTATATAAATAGATCTATGTATAATATAAATAAAATAGAATAAAATATAATTAGCTAATTACTGCATATATATATATTATCTCTGTATAAGCGTGTAGAAACAGTAAAAAGACAGAAAATCTTCAAAAAAACACAACTTTTTCCTGAACCTGCTGCTGCTGCTGCTGCTCTTGCTCCTGCTGCTGCTGCTCTTGCTGCTGCTGCTGCTGCTGCTGCTGCTGCTGCTGCTGCAGAGGATGAAGGCAAACCCTTCTCTCCCAGCAACAGAACAGAAAGTAGTGGCTATTCCTGATGTTCGAACTTTTGAAGCTTATGAAGGAGATTATATTTTTATGGCTTGCGACGGTAAATAATTAAAAAATATAATAATTATAATGCATTTAACAGCGGAAATATATAATTATCGTGGTAAAAAGAATAGTAGCAATGGGAGTAATACTACTATGCCATTTATTTTCGTATTTGTACTTTTTTTCAGCCTTTTTTTATCGCTTTTCTTCGCTTTGTCTCCTGTCTTAAAGCTCATGCTTTATTATTTTATCATTTAAATTAAATAATTAATTATTTAATCTTTTTAGTTCAATTGAGTATTTATTATTTATCATTAGTTGTTTTCTATTTCCTTGATTCTACTAATATTTTTGTACTCTTATCATTCCCTTATCCTTATTCTTCTTTTTACTATTATTACTTTTATAATAATATTTATTTTATTATTATTTTTGTTACAGTTGTTCTGTATTATTACTGTTATTACTATTATTTTTATTATATTTATTATTACTACCCCTATTATCACTATTATTACTATTATGCTACCTATTAGAACTATTATAAGCATAATAACAATAATTACTACTACTATATTATAATAATTATAATTGTAATTAAAATATAATTAAAATATAATTAAAATATAATTAAAATATAATTAAAATAATATTTATTTATTTATGCAGGAATGTTTGAGGCACCCGGTATGAGTTGGGATTATGTTGCTAACTTGCTGCAGCGAGAATTAGAGGTAATATAATATTTATATTTTATTTTATTTATTTATTTATTTATTTTATTTCCTTTTAATTCATTTCCTTTTCTTTGTTTATTTCTTTTAATTAAATTATCTCCTTCCTTATTTTTTTCTTTAATGGTTTATTTTTTCTTACAAAATTTTTGACTTTTTTCTTATCTTTTCTTTAAGCTAGAATATAACCTTTATTGTGCCAATATAATAATAATGATTATAATAATATTTATAATAATGATTATAATATAATAATATTTATAATAATGATTATAATATAACAATATTTATAGTAATGACTACAATAATATTTATAATAATGATTATAATAATATTTATAGTAATGATAATAATAATATTTATAATAATGATTATAATAATATTTATAATAATGATTATAATGTAATAATATTTATAATAATGATTATAATAATATTTATAATAATGATTATAATGTAATAATATTTATAATAATGATTATAATAATATTTATAACAATGATTATAATGTAATAATATTTATAATAATGATTATAGTAATATTTATAATAATGATTATAATGTAATAATATTTATAATAATGCTTATAATAATATTTATAATAATGATTATAATGTAATAATATTTATAATAATGCTTATAATAATATTTATAACAATGATTATAGAAAAATAAACCGAACCAAGACTGAAATAAACGGAAGAAAATAAATAAAATAAAACAGAAAAAAACCCATTAAAATAAAAATAGAATAAAATAAAGTAAAATAAAGTAAAATAAAGTGAAACAAAATAAAGTAAAACGAAATAAAGTAAAATAAGATGGAGTAAAATGAAATAAAGTAGAATAAAGTAGAACAAAGTAGAATAAAGTAGATAAGAATAAAGTAGAGAGTATATATATATATAATAATGGAGTAGAATAATAATAAGGGCAATTGGAGTACTAAAAGGGAATAAATGGAAAAAGTACGTAAATAAATGGAATAATTATTTTTTTTGTGCAGAGTACAAATGATAATTTGGTAGAAACGGCATTTAGGCTTTTAAATACTTCTTATTTGCTGGGATCTTCCGATAATATTTCAATTGTATTAACCAAATTAATGGATAGAAAAAGAAATAGCAGTATTTCTAAACGCTTTTCTTACGACTTCTCAGGTGAGGCCTTTATTAATTAGTCTTTGTCTTATTATTCTTATTCTTATTATTCTTTTTCTTTTTATTCTTTTTCTTTTTATTCTTTTTCTTTTTATTCTTATTATTCTTTGTCTTATTATTATTCTTATTTATTATTCTTATTCTTATTATTCTTTTTCTTTTTATTCTTTTTCTTTTTATTCTTATTATTCTTTGTCTTATTATTCCTTGTCTTATTATTCATTGTCTTATTATTCTTTTTCTTTTTATTCTTTTTCTTTTTATTCCTATTATTCTTTGTCTTATTATTCCTTGTCTTATTATTATTCTTATTCTTATTATTCTTATTCTTATTATTCTTTTTCTTATTATTCTTATTATTCTTTGCCTTATTATTCCTTGTCTTATTATTCATTGTCTTATTAGTCTTTGTCTTATTATTCTTTTTCTTTTTATTCTTATTATTCTTATTATTTGTCTTATTATTCTTTTTCTTATT
This sequence comes from Eimeria brunetti, assembly GCA_000499725.1. Lineage (NCBI taxonomy): Eukaryota > Apicomplexa > Conoidasida > Eucoccidiorida > Eimeriidae > Eimeria > Eimeria brunetti. The sequence continues at coordinate 15,591 of HG713185.1, read as the reverse complement.
ATTCTTATTATTCTTATTCTTTGTCTTATTATTCTTTGTCTTATTATTCATTGTCTTATTAGTCTTTGTCTTATTATTCTTTTTCTTATTATTCTTATTATTCTTATTCTTTGTCTTATTATTCTTATTATTCTTTGTCTTAAAAATTATTCTTAGTCTTATTCTTATTATTCTTTGTCTTATTATTCTTTGTCTTATTATTCTTATTCTTTGTCTTATTATTCGTATCCTTTTTCTTATTCTTATTCTTATTCTTATTATTCTTTTATATATTATTTTAGTTTATTACGGGATTTTCCCGGGGGGTAAGGAGGGGGTAAGGTATTATTATTTTTCTATTACGGGTTCCAGCTTGTTTCAAATTCAATAATAATAATAATAATAATAATGATAATAATAATAATAATAATAATAATAATAATGATAATAATAATGATAATAATAATAATAATAGTTATAATAATAATGATAATAATAATAATAATAATATAATATAATAAAATCCAATTTTATTCCGGAAGAAAAACACAAGTGCTCCTTCGTGGATTTATACAGGTACTTATGTCTGTATTTCTTTATAATAATAATTTACTATTATTTCTTTTTCTGTTTAGTGCTTATTAAAGTAATAAACAGAAAAAGAAATAATTATAATTATATATTAATAATACCATTACTAAGCGGCTTAGAGAGGGCTTCTCTGTTGGGAATTGGAATTGTTTTTTTCATTTTTATTTTCATTTTTATTTTTATTTTTATTTTTATGTGTTCATATTTCGCTTTGGATTTGTTTCTGCTTAAATATATATTTATTATTCTACATGTTATTCTACATATGTATATATATATATATCTCTATCTATATATGTATTATTATATATATATATATGTTATATATATATTTATATATATAGTTATATATATGTATTTACGATGTTTGTGTATAATATATATCTCCTATTTAACGATTAAACAAAACAAAAGTAGCATTTTTATTTCATTTATTTACTTACATTAATTACTTTATTTATAGTAATATATCATTAATATTGATAATTATTTATTTATTTATTTATTTATTTATTTGTTTATTTCTTAGGCCGTCGTGAATTTGTAGAAAGTCAGCTTTTGTCGGCGCCTAACATTTACAGAAGTGGCACCTACCACACGTCAGCTGGACCAGTGGTTACTTTATTTT
>HG713184.1:12460-24422 GCA_000499725.1 Eimeria brunetti | reverse complement strand
CTTTGAGATGGTATGCCACAATGCGGCAACCTGGCACGAAACCCAAAAGTGTAGGGAAGGATGTAACAGGGTGCAGCTGCTCATGTGCTACCTATCGCTGTAGTTGTACATTTTTAAGCCGACTTAAGTAAGCCACATCTAGTTGACGCCTTCTGCTCACTCCCTGGATCATGAGTTGATCGCACCCTTCCTTAGGTGAACACTCATCCATTCTCAGGTATCGTCTGGCCTGGGATTTGCAGCCCCAAGTATATTGCCTGCATCGGTCCAGGAAAAAACGTTGCAACGTTGCAAGTAAAGCTGCCTACTATACTTTCACGCGAGGGCCTGCAAGCCCGTAGCAGTCGCACTGCCTTGCTTAGATTAAACTGCGAAGTGAAGGAAGGAATTAAGCTGGACTCAGGTGTGGTTAAGGACAACTCCATAAGGTCTATGCCAGTTCGACAAAGTGCTGAAAAGCTCTTGTTGCTATGTGACTCCTTGATATGCATCGGCACTAACACAGGTGACCCAAAGCAGCATATTATCGAAATACCCTGCATTCACCCACTTCCTGCAAAATGAGTTTATGAGCCCCTTGCCAGCCATTGTCTCATTGAACTGCGCATACCTTGCGGTCGCACTACATCACGTGCCACACGATTGTCACTCTACCGGTATCATCATGTGCCTCCTGTAGACATCCCCCGTCCCGCAATGCTAAGTTGCACGTTTTGGCAGTAACCTGCAAAACTTATTGCTAGTGCCTGGAACAAGCGCAGCAACGAGATAGACGGACAGGGCTGCGTTGACGAGCAGTGTCATCTGCCGTTTCCAAGGGAGCTGTAGAATCCCGCAGCCTGTCAATAGACGCGGCTGATGGTCAGCCTCTTTCCACGTGAATCGTAATTTTGCCGACTCACCCCGAGCAGTGAGGGGATCAAATGTGCCATCTCCGCAGTGGCAGCGGATAGATAACGGTTGCTATCCACGTACTCTCTGCACCATGCCATTATTGTATTTCTGCTCAATCTGCTTCACACAGACATTCGGGAGACCACAATTGCCAAGGGGTCTACGACTTTCCAAACAGCCAGTAGATGCCCACACCAAGTGAAGAATATTTCCTTTGCGAAACCAGTGCTCCACACAAGCGCTGCCGTATTTGTAGTGCATCTGATAAAGCTTGAAAAATGCACACTCGGAATCGCACGGAATATACATAGTGACTGCGACGAATCACAGAAGGTGGATCCATCCAGCCACGACATCGGACTTCGCGAGTTCTGAGCAGCTCCAAGTCACATGAATATACGACTTCGCGTTTTAAGCCAAAACGCTGATTTCCAAAGGTAAACCGAGCCGTACTATCTGTTCTTCATGCACTTCCAGGTTGCGATCATGTCGCTGCACACAAAAGCTTGTCCTTTCGTTCGTACTTCGGGACCCAGCGATTAATCCCCTTTTCGAGTTACCTAGCACTTTATACAGTGCAAGTAGTGTCTATAAACTGGTCAAAAACCCCAATGCCTCTAGTTCACGTAATGAACTTAAATACCGCAGCTTTGATGCACACAGAGAACGGGGTGTGACATCCAACAACAAATGCAGCAACAGAGACGCTATGGAGCAAGACCACAACTCGACAAGGAAATGCTGCGGGTTATTGTCTTTCTGCTTTGGGCAAGTAGTAAGAATGCCCACGCGTCACGCTCTTAGGTGGCGTTATTGCTTCCTCGGAATTTTTATTATCCATATGACGCAATTCCAACGCACTAGCTGCATCACGCCTTCTTCGATGTTATAGTGGCCCCCCTGCGCAGACTTCACCGATCGCCAAGTCAATTGCTCTGCGCAAGATACCTGCTGGTTACCGCAATCGTTCCCTAAATCGCTGGACACCACATGTACAAGATCATGAAATGTATAGTATTTACAGTTTTGGGGGACTGTACAGCGACGAAAAACACTGAATTCGTCAAGTTGGGTTCAATGCCGATTCCGCCAGGAGCCAGTCAAGAAAGGAGACAGCTGGCTTGCTGTCGCATGCAGATGCATATGCGGCTGCGCCAGAGGCACCAGCAATGGACAGATTCTTCCAGCTGCGCACTACCTGCATCACGCCTTTCCGCCATTAAGCTCAAAGTTCTGCATGCGTTGCTCCAGGTAACGCTTCATCTGATCCTTGGGGTCTTGGGTTGTTGCATTTTGTTTTCAGCCTGCCTGCATACACCCCGTACACTGCATGCTAAAATGTCGCTGAGCCCTTTGTGCGGAACTCAAGGATACCATGTGCAATTCGGCGTGTCGGAGAGTACGACAACGGAGCCCATGCGACAAACTGACACTGACGAAAATACTACTTTTGCTTGCCAAGGATCAAGGAAGCCAAAGGGGATGAGCAGTCTACTCGGAAACCGCATTCAAAACACTCCCGATCGGCCATTCTCGGCGATTATTCGTGCTGAAACAGCTTTGAAACTCAGTGTGTAAATGCGCCTGCGGACTGCTTCGCCTGTTGCTCAGCTCCCTTACGATGCGTATGTGGGTTTGCGGGTGGAACCCACTAGCCGGTGTATGAATGACAGCATACACGTACTTCCTGCACAAGGGGTATGTTGAAAACATGCGTGCCAGGCTACAGACACATCACATGCCACAGGCTAGCCTGCATAGTGCGCTCTTTACAGAAACCGCAATGTCAACTGTTTCTATATAAACCACAGCCCTCCTAAGGAATTCTCTGCATGAATTTTAGTAATAGAGGTGCCTGAAAGAAGCACAGGAGCAATCCAGATGAACGGCATGACGTGCTGCCCATTGCCACCTGTAATCTCCGGAGTGCCTGCTTTCCTATACCCAGGGAAAGGCTGCCTGAATCCCGTTATGGACGCACCACCTGGATCATGGTTTACTCATGTTGGTGGCTTTTCTGCGTCACCAGTTCCGCTTACCTTTCAACTCACTAGCAGGTAATATGTACTACTGCGCGGTCTAATCTAGGGGCGAGAAAGGCCTACACACCGTGAGAATACTTTTACTGGCCATATGTACGGACGCCCGAAAGCCCTGCACTAACCCAAGCGCTTCTGTACAATACCGCGGCAATGAATGAATCGGCGTTGCAATGGAACTGCAATGAGCCGAACGACTTTGTCAATGCACTTAAAAATCTCGGCTGCTATGTGCGATTGCCTGCCATGCATCTGCTTGCAGGAACAAACTACGTTTTTGACAACTATGTCTTCTCATTTACACACTCGCTGTACCATGCTCGTATCGGAACTGTTCACTGTGTTTCTTAAAACCCCGTCAGTACTGCGTACAAAGCTTTGGTTGCTGCGAGAGAAACAGCAAACATCCCGTGTGTGTCACATTAAACTGGTACGTTTGTGGGAATTTGTAAAGAAGCCTGTAAGGCCCGTAGTACTGATAGTGCATTGAAACAGCATAACAAAGTCGCTGTGCTACTTGGCCCAAGCAGCTGGTATCCCAGTGCTAGCCTGTGCGCACTAGCTGCGTTTGGGGGTTGATACAACTGTTTTCATCATCAGGTGTACACTAACCCCGCTTACACATATGCTCACAGGCCTTCCGGCTTCCGCATAGTCATTTTTACATTTTTGTTTCCCCGCCGAACCCTGGTACCATGAAACGAAAACCATCCCCTTCCGTCGCAAATAAAACTGCTAACTCTGCGTCGCCATAGAAGACCCAACGGCGTCTATTTTTCATACACTCTTTTAACAGTGGAACAAAGAAAACGGAAATAATGGCGTGAGGACCAGCGAAATGCAGTCAGGATACAAGGGTGGCGAACAAGGTTGGCACCACGCTCTGAAGGCGCGGCCATTGGCCATTGCCGATTGAACTCGTGTGTTTGCCGTTAGATTGAAGCCCATCACAGTTCCCGTCATGGTGTTCGCTTACATCCTGGACCATACCTGTGTCAAAGCTGTGCCTACAGTGGTACCCGCGCACCCGTTGAACCTCGAGTCCAGGTTGTGTTCGCGCTCCCTTAAGCTAGTACCGGTTCTCAAAAGGTAGGGAAACCGTCAAAGCGCGATTTGGAACGTTTAAACAGAGGTTCCAGCAGAAATGCATAAGTTGGTACAAGCCAATGTGCGTTGAAACTGTAAGACAATGTAGAAGCGGGCAGAGCGGCTAAAGACAGCTGCTACCACTAGGAGCCGGCGCAGTCATGACAAACCAAAGAAGCACGAACACATCAACCACTGATGAGCAGTTCCGTTGTGCACGGACGTTTGGCTCTGCAAGGACGCCTGCCTAACTCATATGTTAATCCTGTTGCATACGCACACGCTGCATCATTGTAGTATCCAAGTAATTTTCTTCATAGGGAGACGCCTCGCGATACTAACTGTGCCCAGCTCTCCCCATAGCCACTGCCTTCCGTTGTGGAGAAGCATGCACCCCTTACACCCAGACCCAGGCTGGGAACTGGGAGCTCACATTAAACACTGCAGCATTGTAACACTTCTAAAGCTGTGTAATCATGCAACACTCAGAACACGAGCAAAGAACAGCGGGACCAAAAACAAGCGGCAACGTGTTCAGATCGTGCGGCTCAAGATTCCCGTGGTGTCACATGTATCTGTGGTTTATAGAGTTGGCTCAAAAAGCATCGACTTTAAATACACGGCTGTACTCACTAACTGCCATATCCATCAATCGCGGCTGTGCTCAATGACGTGCATCTGCATCGTCGGACATCGCACGGTTATTGCTCATCCTCACCACAAAGTAAGACGTCCGCGGCACCGCAAAAACGAATGCGGTTTCTGCGCTTCCGTAGAGCTCCATCAATGCCAATGCAGCCGCACATGCTTTGAATGGTATACCAGCGTAACACTTAGACAAGGCATAGAGTTACAGCCGACGGTCAGTTTCAGTTATAGCAGAAGTGGAAGCCGCAGTTGGACATTATTGCGGTGTCCCTTGCTTGTGCCTTCATTTGCACAGGCATGCGCAAATGCAAATGTCTGCGACTACAGACAAGTGCCGTATCAATAAAGCATGCCAGGTACGCACTTCCTGTACCATTCCTTTATCGCGCGCATGCGCACTGTGATGCCAGCAGCATGTGCACCTTCGGGTAGCGATCAATGCGATTATTGCGCCCCAGAAATACACAGTGTTTCTGTCTTGCAATATTTGCCCCTACGTTTCATGGGAAGCTGATGGTGTGATGTATACTCAGTAATATGGAAGATCAAGCACCCTAAACGTTTCCCGCTGCCCATAGATAGCACAAACTATACTTGAACAGATTTTCTTAAAAATCGGCCGTTTTAAACGATGGCGTAGCATCTTTGTGTTGTTTCATCGGGAGTTTTCAGAACATGATTCCTGTCGAGCGCCACGAATGCAGTTTTTGGGCAGGTATGTTATCCGGATAAGTGATAATACTTACACCCGACGTGCCTCAAAGGAAACAAACCGCTGGCGTCATGCGGGGACATCATGTTGCACTTAATACGCACACTCGACGCGCCTCACAAGACACAAACTAAAGACGCGATGCGGTTACACTTAGCTGGTTGCGAGCGCAACGCCCGCATTCAGCATCACTTTTGCTTCGGGTAAAACGAGTCAACCGAGAGAGGCTGTAAATGTGAAAAGCGCCACCGATAAGGAGCTATGCGTCGGATAACTGCGCTTGCGCTGCTGAACGCAAGCAGTCAATACTTTCAGACGCAAATGACCCACTCGCTATGTCGTGCCACTCCAGTTTTCTTGGTCAACCTATTGTGCACCTAGCTTATCGTTAAAGGAATTGGCGCACAGCTATTTCGGTAAAGTAGGGACCGTTGCAGCTGAGAAGCATCGTGTACAGTGCCCCAATGTTTCTGTCTCCAAACATAAGTTTTGGATATCTTCAAGCGCAAGCGACTGACGCGCTGTGTTGTGCTACTACCGCTCTGATGGTCACACTGTGTGCCGCCCCCAATTATAAGCTCCGTGAGAGATAAACCTTTATTATAATTGCCACCATCAGCCCAACGTTTGGCAACACCAGCAGTACGGTCTGCTGGATCTAGAAGCCGCCAGCAAACGGATGCAAGGCTAACGTGAGTTGCGATTCAGTATCGATTATGCTCAAAACGCACTGACGGGGCCCCACCTGCCACGGCCCGCGAAGCATTTAAGAAAAGTGCGGCTGCTGAGAGGATGTGCGTGTGGCTGGCCTAAACCGCCGCAACATGGCCCAGGTATCAACTGCATGATCCATGTCATGCACGTACTCTCTGCATGTCGCTAGGACCCTGGCGTTGATCTTCATTCGGAAGCACACCACCTGGTCGTTCGATACCGTCAAAGGGGCATTTCATGGTTGTTGAACGCCCGTACGTGACCGTATACATTTCTTACAAGCCTAGTATAACTGCTACTTGCCTCCTCCTGCTGGAGGGAGCAAGAACCGTAGCATTTGCAAACGCGCTGAAGGAAGGGAGTCCAACGTGCTTCACAACCGCGTGCACTGTTGACACCACCGACTAGTGGCTCAGTATCACATGTCAAGCTCTCCCACCGCTGCGTAGAAGCAGCCCATAGTTCATTTTCTTCCTTCACCCACTCTCTGTTTCATGTCTTTTTTGCTATTATGCTCTTTCTGATGACAAGTGCTGGATGTCACGCAAAGGCCTCTACTGCCTCACAAAACTTGCGCGCTCATTTCAGTTGGTAAGTATCCACTTCACCACATTTATATCGCTACCTGTATGCATGCATGGAAACATGCAAAATAATTGCGAATGTAGTAGGAATGGCTGCAGCGTAATTCACGTTTCTGCGCCCCACCTCTGCACCATTGCCGATCCTTATCATTTCGCGAAAATCTCTACAGGTCGCAGGCCTGCCCTTTCAATAGGGTTTAAACACGCAAGAGTTCGATAGTAACTCTTACTACTACTACTACTACTACAGCAGCAGATGGACGCGTTGTAAGTGGCCCTCAACGCCAAAGCAACATAAACCTCCACGCACCGGCATGGCTCGAAAGCATCAGCACCGATTGAAATATGTGACTGGTGGGCCCTGTTTCGGATGGGTCTGTGCTGGTATGCGTATAAACAGTATGCGGATATTTCCATCTTGCAATACGCCATGTGCGCATGACGCTACGTTCGATCCGCCGTTGCTGCGGGAGTGCACAGTGGCCTATATATGGGATTGTATGCGCTTTATTTCATGCCTAATATCCGTTTCCAGAATGCATCGAATACTCCAAATACCACAGGCCAAACATCCAAGTGGGAATTCGTTAAAAGAGGCAAGATCTGTGGTGTTTGTCGTGCCTTGGTATACTGCAGCGGCACTGCACACAACCTAAATGTTACATACACCCCATTGCAGCCGCCGCCTGGGGACTGAAAGGGGTGGCCAGCTTGCTGAGACAGCCTAGCCATTGAACTATCCTACTTAACGGACGAATGCGCATTCACGTCTGTATCCTACCTTGCGTCTATCATTCCTTGGCCCCGCGTACGCCCTTTGCGCTGTACGCGTACCTTTGCGTGCCGGCTGCGGATGCCGTAATCTGCGAAGCACCATTGCCTGCTGTTTCAACGGGGCAAGGGAGGCACTTAGGGCCGGCGAAGCCGTCAGCGGGAAGCAGCTGGATCATGCTTCCAACGATGCTACGTCCACTGTCATGGACCACAGAGGCAAGTGCCGTTGCATCTGCTGCCATGTGCGAGATAACCATTGATAGTGCTCATCAGTCAAGCAGCATTCACTGATGTGCACATGGGGAACCACGGTTACCTATTCGGGTACGGCGTTATGGCTGCTATTTTGTGCAGCACAGCCACTATCTGTTATAATCCAGCAGACGCCATCCGGTTGATGACTGAACAGACGAAAAGGGCCGCGAAAACAAAGTAGTAATTTGAACAGAAACAGCGGCGGCGCACACAGTTGAGGGGGCGTCAAAAGGGATAGCATGCGCCTTGACGAGTCAGAAACTCCAAAAGTCGATCCACAAACACCTGCAGCGCGTCGTTCCGGACTGCACACATTGGTTGCCGCGAGGATTTCAGGCAAAGCGTACGGTGATAATGTGGTTGCTCACTGGTTGGGCATCGGCTGTACCGATTTGGCAGCATGTATCCCATATCGAAGTGCTGTGCAATTTTTGTCTCTTTTTCCTACGGAGCGGGGTTGCCTCTTCCTACAATGAGAGAATATTTTTAACATTGCAAGCAAACCTGGCTAATGGAGATTCTTGTACAAACCCGCGACAGCGGCCCTACTCGTGCCGCTTCTGCAACACTACGGCACCAATTCAGACAGACGAAATGGGCAAAAACGACGTGCCGATCTTGACCGCCAACAGCCATAGAAAACGAAAACGCTGATGTATGAGCACCGAAGTCTCTGCTGTTGAGCAGCTCTGTTATGAATGGTAAACGCACTTGCTACTCACCACGCATGACCGAAAACCAAAATAAGCCACATACGCAGCTTCCGCATCATGCGTTGGTAATACGGAATTTCATGCGGCTCCTCGGAGGCCTGTCAATTGTCCGTAATGGGTTTTTTCACACCTTCACGTTCTGTCTTTAGACCAAAGGACTGCGTTGTTGCACCGCATTTTTAGTCGCTCAATAAACTTTGCGGTGTAGCGCGTAACGCCTTGAGCATCCTTTCAAAGCTGAAGTAATGCAAAATCGGCTGCTCACACATGAAGTGAGTACAGTACCAGGTGCTTCGGAACACAGAAAGGCAGGCATGGCCGGTAATGAGTTGGTAAAGTACGACCCCTGGGCAGCTTTCTCCCATAATGTTCTGTGTTTTTGCTAAGAAGCTAAAAACCGAATACTTCAATTTCACTATCTATGCGTTTGCCGCATCTCGCTGGTGAACGTACACCTGCGGGCCCTGCAGTTTGCACAGCCTTCGGAGGCCACTAGGATGCAGTTTGCCTTCCTTGTCCAGACTACCGGTTTCACCGTTCAACAGCTGGCTATCCACGCTCCCGCAGCCCGAAGGGCTAGCTAGAGGTGTCCAACAGGCTGCACTGTTGCAGTATTTTGGAAACGTAGAAAAAACAAAAAGCGGGTGGCAGGACCTTGAAAGCCGCAACCACTGCGGGTGCGACGGATGGAGAGGGTTCAGAAAAAATGGGGAAAATGTTGTACCGCACCTACGGCCGTCTGCCTGTTTGCTTGGGTGTACCTTCGCCACAGCTATGCTTCCCGCGCCTCGCGCGCTTCTTCTGTGAACAGCCAACGTGTGTTGACGTGTCCCTTTGCTACTGCGCCAACCCATCAACCAGTAAGCGCTTCATAGTGGTGGTGCCTAATAGGACCAAATCTCAAACTTCCAGCTGCACTCGGGTGCCAAACCCGTTGCGATCTGCCAATGCTTAGGGTTTCTGACTGTTTCCTTCTGTTTTCGCGATGGGCTAGTGGAGCCGAATACGTTCGGCAGCATATCCTACAACACTGCAGCTCCTGCCGTTACGCGCTGCGTCCGTGTACGACGTGTTTTTCCCTACACAGAAAACGGATATGTACAAGGCCTGCAGGATCAGGAATGCATCAGAATGGTGCAGGCGGCCCGCCTGAAGTCTAACCTCTTCGTGGCACACCACTGCAGTCGTCTGCTCTTGCAAACTCAGCAGCAAATGCCACCTACAACGCCAGCCACACTGCTATTTTCAGTGGTCGCTTTGAAAACCTCCGGTAACAAAATATTCAATAGTTTGTTGAACCAGTACGAATGCACTCACCGAACCATGCCCTCATCAGGGTTATAGCCTTCAGCTAATGACCCTAAACTCAGATACTGCCGCATGTGCTAGCCCGCCACCGCCACTGCTTGCTCGTATTTCGTAGCAGACGTTTGCCACAGCGCACACCAAGATTCCAGCTAGACAAATGCATGGAACGCTGGGGGTGCCACAGGATTCGTACAGCCGTGGTATCTAACAACGACTACCGGCTAAAGATGCAAACAGGACAAATTCACTAGCAGCTGCATGGCGAAGATTACAACTAGCCAGAGGCTAGCGACCCGAAAAAATGCGGCTGCTACAAAAGACAAGTTTGGCAGTTCGCCTAAACTGCACAAGTACTGTCGGATGTCTATTAAATCTTCTTCCTGTCCCGTTGCCGAGCTTAGTCGAGACATTCCCGACTCAACAGCCTTTGCAGGGTTCGATCCGGGCGCCTAAATAGCGAGCAGCTTCTGCCTGGCAAGACTACGCGAAATCCATGGGTTACGCTGGAGCACATACGGTTTTGCCAAGCGGCGACATCTCAACGCAGACTATTTAACGACGGCATGAACAAAGACAAGATGACTTGACGCCCACTTTACTTGCTGCGGCATACTTGAAAATACTCATTCATTCGCAACTACAAGTGGTAGAGCGGTCTTAGCAATTGGATGCATTGACTACTAACGCGATTGGTTTCAAGCGTGCCTCAGGTTTCGTTACTCTTTCCAACCACAGGACTCTTGAATAATGATATTAACCCACGTCATGACTGGGATCCGTCTGCTTCTTCGATGTCATTTGCGCCTTGGAATTGTGTTGTGTTTAGCATGCTGCTGATACACGCCTGGCGGCCCTGTACTGCTGCTGTGCGTGATTGATGGGCCGTTGCCACCATTGTCGGCTGGTAAGGACAAGAAACAGCATGCAACCGCGCCCGTCAGACTGTGGACTGGATCCATGCGAGGGGGTCCACAAACGCTCGGCGGTGGGCGGTGCGATGAAACCGCGCATTAGTGAGACACACGGACAATGACCAATGTAGGGCGCTTGTGACGAACTAAGTAAGCCAACACACATTGCCAGTGTATCTAAAAGCTGCGGATTCTGAGAAACTCCATCTCAGATGCATTGTTGCCTCAGTAACTCGGCAAAAGTACTGCTTGCCAAAACACTGCTGTGTGCGCACTGGGGGACTAATCATCCACATCAAGACCATAAAGGCTTTATGTTCCCATGGCATTTCGCGTCAGTGCAGCAACAGGGTGCATTGACACCCCAAGTCTTCATATGCGCACTGGCTGCGTCATACATATATCGTCCTTTACTCATATGTGTAATTTTGTGTACAGGACCTCTCACACTGCGAAACTGCCATTATAAAAGTAATTCGGTGAGTACCCAATTCCTTTAAGGATGGGATTTACGATCCTAGTGAATCCTCTATACTCAATTGAACGTTATTTGAACGTTACATATGTCATTACTTCAGGCTGTGTTACAACCCGAGTATGGCTTGTCCTTCTCTGCGGCAGGCTGTAGAAGTATTTGGTGGCTCTTCATTGCTGCTGCATGGCTGAACATGTCCTTCATGGACGCTGGCTGCCAAAATAGGGGAGCACAGATCTTGGATACGCCACATGCGACACTATCACTTGGACACTCATACACAGGTACTTCTATTTGCATGGAAACACTAGAAACCTGGTGTACTCACGATATCCTGATACCGTATTGAACAGGAGCCAGCACACAAAGTGTCGCCTGTCAAATACCGAGGACAGGCAGCGACGCCGAATAGAGATCGTTGCACGCACCCGATAAAGCGACACAAAACCAACAGTACTAAGAACCTCGATGCTACCGAACAGCAGTATCTAAGGTTCCGTCATTTCAGTCACAGGGAGTGACGATGCTGCCAAGCACCTGTTGCACCATGCCTGCATAAAGTCATGTTTGCGGTGATGCATGCGCTCCTTCCAACGTTGCACCATAAACTGCCTCGCTGTGAAACATAGTCCCACGAATGTTCCAAGGTGTAGCCAACGCTGCATATGTCGCCAGAATAGGCACTTACTGAGCTCTACAGTAGGAGCGCTCACAAGCAATTGTACGGCCGACACACACCCAAGCAGCCGCTGTCCAACTGCTCTAGTGAAGCAGCACTCAGTAGCATCGGCACTCGCAATGATTTAGGAAGCCGGGTATGCTCTCGTAAACTGCAGCTTTCTCTGTGAC
>HG713182.1:69810-85634 GCA_000499725.1 Eimeria brunetti | reverse complement strand
AAGCAAAAGGGGCAACACCAGCAGGTGTTGCTGCTGCAGCAAATGCAGCACCAGCAGGTGCTGCTGCTGCGGCAGCGGCAGCACCAGCAGGTGCTGCTGTTGCGGCAGGGGAAGCACCAGCGGGCGCTGCTGCTGCAGCAGGGGCACCACCAGCAGGTGCTGCTGCTGCAGCAGGTGCAGCACCTGCTGGTGCTGCTGCTGCAGGAAAGTCTATAAAGGCATATTTGCCTTCCCTACGCTGTGCTTTCCATAGAATGTAAGAAACGGGACGAGGGTGATATCAATGACGCGATATGCTGTCAGGGTAGCCATCTCCTGATGCTGCTGCTGCAGCACGAAAGGAGCTGCTGCAGCAGCAGCAGCAACTGGTGCTGCTGCAGCAACGAACGGGGAAAAACAGCGGCTGCTGTCTGCGGTTGCAGCCGCTGCTGCAGCTGCTGTTGCCGTAGGCACAGCGGCATTTGCTGCCGCTGGTGGTGTTGCTGCTGCCTTATAACGGGCAAGTGCTGCTGCAGTTGCTGCTGTTGCACCTGCTCTGCTGCAGTTGGTGCAGCAGAGAAGATGCAGCAGCAGCAGAAGTTGCTGCAGTGGCCTGTCACGAGGCCTGAGCGTTCGGCAAGCTGTAGGAATTCAGATCTCAGCAGCAGCAGCGGGTCCTGCAACCCCAGTAGCTGACACTCCCGTTGCTGCTGCTGCTGCTGCTGCTTCTGCTGCTGCTACTGTTGGGCATTTTACTCCACAGTGCAAAACCAAACTTGCAGGGCCTTGCCTGCCTTCGGGTGCGGCGGCTGTCGCCGCTGGTGCTTCCCTGCAGCCCTGCTGCTGTGCTGCTGTGCAGCCCTGCTGCTGTGCTGCTGCGCAGCTGTGCTGCTGTGCTGCTGCAAACGCTGAACCCTTTCTTACGAGAGGCATTAGGTTTAGGGGGTCCTCTTTGGGAGAGCGCTGATATCCCAGTTGCTCTCTGTTGTGTTTGCTGTTTCGGTGGTGACAGCAAGCAGCTCCTCTGCCGTGCTGCTGCCTAGACGTTCTCTGCTGCTGCTGCATTTGCTGTTGCAGGCAGATATGGTGCAGGCTCCCTGCTGCTCCTGTCCTGCTGCAGTCAGCTGCTGCCGCAGGTCTTCAGCTGTCTGCATAGCATCGATGGAGCTCTTCATCTCCTCTTCCAGGGCTGCTGCTTCATCTGCAGCGAAGGACGCATCAGCAGCAGCAGCTGCTGCTGCTGCTGCTTCCTGCTGCTCCCCTCTCGACGTATTCGCCAGCTCCTCTGCAGCAGCTGCTGCCAGGCGTTTCCCGTCCCTTAATGACTTCCGGATTTTAAAAATGGCAAGAATAATTGCAGAAGAAACAATCAGACTGGCCCCACACAGAGAGGCCACATTGAAACCTTCACCGATAGCCAGCTGCAACGCAACACCATTCCATCCTTATTCCTTCACTTCATTCATTTCGTTCATTTCATTCAAGGGTTTATGGTGTACAGACAGCCTCCTTCAAGTCAGCCCTGACAACAGCTAGTATCAAAGGCTGAGGCCATAGGAACAGGACCAAAAAAGGTATGGGTTTTGCCCATAGCTTCTCGTCCCCATTCCTAAGATACGGGACAGGGCATAGACAGGACTTAGGCTGAGGCAGGGCTTAGGCCGAGGCAGGGCTTAGGCTGAGGCACGACTTAGGGCTTCGGCTGAGGCAGGGCTTAGGCCGAAGCCGTGCTTAGGCTGAGGCAGGACTTAGGGCTTAGGCTGAGGCAGGAATTAGGGCTTAGGCTGAGGCAGGAATTAGGGCTTAGGCTGAGGCAGGGCTTAGGCTGAGGCAGGGCCGCCCACCTGGAAGCTGTAGCTGAACACCGCGTCCAGGTTCTGGATGATGGCTATCGTCGCGGCGGACTCCGACTCCAGCGCCGTGATCAGGCACAGCTGGGCCCCCAAACCCAGACAGGGCAACACTGCAACACCAAACAAACACAAGAAAAAGTTCATATACATGGATATATATTTTATATGTGAGACATATATATATATCTATATAAATCACATCTATATATATATATATATATATATATATATATATATAGATGTATATGGGTACGGATTCAAGTTCCCGCTCTATGGGCCTCTAGAGCAGGACACCTCGGGGCAAGAAACCCTTATGGCGTGTTACCCTGCCACGGCTGGGGGCCCAGGGCTGCTTAGGATTTTCCGGTGCGAGAAGGGAGGGTAAGGAATTTACAAGTCAGCGTTGTCCACTGAACTGGATCAAGATTTTCAAAGAAGTTCATCCGGAAGGGGGAGAGGATGAGCACGAGAGGCAAAAAAGAGACAAGGCCGAAAAACATCATCAGCAAAATCGAAAGGATCGGGGGCCCCCGTTTGGCTACATGTCGCCCCAGGACAAACGAAACGCCGTCTGCAGAGCACAGACACCAGGAACTTCATCCGCCTGGTGCCCTAAACCCTAAACCCTAAACCCCAGACCAGCGGAAAACAAAGGAAACCCGCATCTTCCTTTGGCTCCAAGCCCACTGCTCAGAAGCCCTCCCTGCACTAACGGCGAGCCTACAACTACAAGAATCAGTGCATACATATGTATATATATATATATATACTATTATTCCTTCTGTACTCCACAGTGAACTATAGAACGGATAATAGAATATATATAGTCCCCTCCTGTTAAGCTGGGGGGGTGTCTGCAGAGGGTGTGATGCAGCTCGAACTTTAGGGTTCAGGCTTACGCAGAAAGGCGCCAACCACGAGAATGATGAAGGCCCCGCCTTTTGTCAGGTCTTCAATCATTGCAACTTCACTGCCCGAACTCTCAGCTGGCGTCGCTGCATGCAAATTTAGCAAAATTTTCAAACTTTTACCCTTTGAAGAAAATTTTCAAACGTTTAGCACGAAAACCGAGAGCAGGGCTGTTAAGGCAACTGCTAGTGCAACTTCTGTAATCCCTTTCTCAGGAACAGCTATTGAACTTTCAGAATATTAGAAACTAGGACAAGGGCTGCACTGCAAGATAACGGCTTAGGGTCGTGGTTTACTGCCGCCACCCAGCGCGCCGCTCATGGCTCCCGGCTTCGCAATGAGGAGAATGCCTACACAGCAGAGCACAACCATCGTCCACAGCCTGCAGCAGCAACAGCAGCAGCAGCAGCAGCAGCAATATCAGCTCCTAAGGCACTACAGAGAGCAGCAAACGCGCACAAGGGCTGCCCTTGAGGCAGGATCATCCGAAGCACCGGCGCCAGGAGGAGCACCAGTAGCAGCAGCAGCAGCAGCAGCAGCATCAGCAGCAGCAGCAGCAGCAGCGCCAGCGGCACCATCACCACTAGGAGCGGCTCTTTGCTCGTCAGATTCGCCTGCTGTAGCAACACTAGCACGGCTACCACCGCCACAACCGAAAGCAGCAGCACTAGCACCAGGAGCTGCATAGGTGTATTACCACCCCAATCCCTCTTTCTGAATTAAGGCCCCAAGGAGGGCGGCCCATATTGTCGCCGACAGCCCAACAGCTGCTGCATCTCCCAATGGCAGCCGCGAGAGAGCAATGTAATACAATGCTGCAGCAAGGGCACGCAGTAATGGACACATAATGTTGAAAAACAGAAGCAACACATATAGCAGAAACAGCAGCAAGTGTTGCTCCCCGTGTTGTTCCTCAATTGGAGAAAGCAGCAAAAGGAGCAGAGGCAAAAGGGAAGCTAGATCCAACAGCAGCAGAAGCAACAGCAGCGAAGTCAGCAACAAAAACAGGAGCAGAAGCAGCAGCAGAAACAGCGGCATTGCCAGCAACACACCGTGACAAATGACGGCGATGATGCCCCTGGCGTACAAATATTTGGCTAGAGGGTTCTTGGGGTGCAAATACTTGAAAGGCTTCGTCTTCAAGAAGTAACAGAAGCCGACACAAAGGACAGACTGCGCTATAAAGCGGAAGAGCAGCAGCTGCACAGAGAACAACAGCAGCAGCAAGGGTCATTCCTTCGTGCCTAGAATTCACGTCTGCAGCTCTACCGTTCAGACTTCAAACTTAAGGCCTAGGGAATATATATGTATTGTAAATGGGGTATAGGTGTTACAGTTTACGTTGAGAATGGGCATGCCAGCAGAGCAGACAACCTTGGTAAGCACCCCAACGCAAGAGTAAAGAAGCGCCCCAACAGACGAGAAAATTATACCCCGAGAGGCTGTGAAGCAGAGCGAACACCGCGCCGTCTGAGCAGCAGAAAGGGGGTTGGCTCTCTTGAGCAAAGAAGGCACCATCTTGGGGAGGGAGCCTAACACAGAATATCATCACCGCATGAATACACATATGTGTTTGCATGAGAATTATATATGAGAATTATTACACATATGTGTTTGCATGAGAATTATATATATTTATACAAACAGAAGGTATGTCTATACTTTAGTTTCAATGCAAACGTAGAAAAGCTGGGAACACAGGTGATGCAGGCGAGTGCACCAATGCAAACAAACACGAAAGCGAAGACAAAAAAACACCAGATATGTGTTCAAGGTAAACATCAAAATGGGGCCAATATTATCACTGGAATTACGTAAATATAAAGCATCACGATTCACTTGCATGGATTGTGTTTCCTCCTGCAAAGAGGCGAAGCGCCTACTACTGACAAAAGGCAGATGCAGAAACGAACACATGAACAAAGCCATTTAAGGGTGTGTGGCATCCACATCGACGTGAAGGTGTGGATAAAAAAACATATTCCTGGAGATAGCATTTTTACAGAGAAAAGAACATGCAAAAAAGAATACACACGGGCATCAGGAAACAGGTGAAACGCCCGTATGTTCTGGTTGATATGAACATAGACACGAAAGAAAACGTGGACACAGAAGACACAAAGGGGCAGGAATGCGTGACTGTGGAAACAAAGAAAAATGATGGAAGTGACTAGAGGTAAACATGTAAAGAAACGCAAGGATGCTGAAGTACGTGGAAACATGAACATGCAATGAACATTCACAAACGTGGACACGTACACCAAAACGAAAGAGGCAAACATCACGATAAAAATAAAAATTGCACAAGGTAGAGGCCCACATTAGAGATGCTCATTAACATGAACTTAACAAGAAGCGCTGTCTAACGTAGGCACAATCGTTAACCTACCGGTAAAAAGCAACGTAAAAACAAACGCCAGGAGGTAATCAATTCGAGCTTTGCGCCCACCATAGAGCCTCAAAAACGCCTACATAAGAAGGAAAAACATCTGTAGGGTTCAAAGTTTAAGGCTCCAAACCTGGGGTGGTCTACAGAAGAAGGTTAGCCAAGAAGACAGCGGAAGGAACGGCAGGACTCAAATGAACTCACGAGCGGCAAAAAGTGCAGAAAAAGACGAAGATTTGACTGCCCTTGGATTCAGGTGTCCTGAACATACGGAGGAAAATGCTGAAAAAGCAAAGATTCGGCACAGCACTACCTTACTTGCTGTTCGAGCAACAGCAAAGACGAGGGGGGAAATGACAAGGCGGGCTAAGAAACATACCCCTTAAAAATAAGACAACGCACTGGCCAAAATCCCTGCACTGTACCAACGGCCTCAAGCTGCAGCCTGCGTTTTTTGCCGCAAGTCTGCCCCTGAAATTCAAAAATCCAAAGTCCAGCGGCTGGCCTCTGGCGAGGCAGTGAGGCTAAAGGAAGCCCCTCCAGCCTTGAGTCCAACTTGTAGCCTAGTTAAGTTCAACTTGAGAAGCACCTCGGGAAAAACCCTAAGCTCTAACTCCTAGCCCTGAAGCCGAAAACCAGTCACAGTCAGCGGTAGCGGGATCCTGGGAAGGCGAGGGCCTGAGCCGGGGGGCCCCGCATACCATTTATATGTGTTATTTTATTTTGTTTAGCGGCTCGAAAGCAAAAGAATTTAGCGCCTTGAGTCCAAGCTTCAGGGGCTATGGACTCAAGTTCTAAGCTATAGAGTTACAAGCAGACCAGCGGAATGGGCGAGGCGCCGTTGAACGATCACCATGGCGGAGAGGTAAAAATAAAAAGCATTTCCTTCTCTTAACAGTTCTTTAAAAGGGGTGTTACTGGATTAGGGTCCACCATTGGAAGACCACAGCCTTGAGCTGCTGCTGCTTTAGGTGCTGCTTCTGCTCCCGCTGCTGCTCGTGCTCGGAGGCCGTCGGCAGCGTCTGCCCGTGCAGTGGTCCTCTGCATGATTAACCTTTGCCTCTACTCTACAAATGTATAAAACGCAATTAAAAATAGTTTTTAACCTTAAAACTATTTTGTGCACATTTATGGAGTTGCGTCAGGGCAGGAAACAACTGCCCACCGACGCCCCCCAGCAGCAAGCCCTACTGACAGACCAAAACCGTGTGTTAAACCGCATTATGCAAAAAGCAGAATGACCCCCTAAAAGGCAAACCTTCAGCCTTAAGCCATGGGCAAATATTTCAGCGAATATTGGGGGGGTGGAGGAGGAAGGACGCCACCTCCTTCGGGGTATGCGGATGTTCGACAAGAAGCACTAGTGCCGCTAGCTTCCTTGACCTACCCTAAGGACCACCCCTAGCTGCAATGAAGCCGAAAGAGTCAAGATACGCCCACCCTAAAAGCATTTGACTGCCCCCTCCCTGTCTTCAGGTGTCCTGGGAGCAAAGTCACAGGGCCACAGGCTGCGGCACTGGAGGCCCCTCGAAATGTGTGCACCCCACTTCGCGCTAGTGGTGCATGCCATCCTCACATGAAAGTACAGCCCTGCCTTCTTTGGCGCATGTATTATTGTGGCATGCAGTTGCGGAGTACTTCTAGTTCCGTGCAAACTACCTACCAAGCCCAAATACATGTTCCTCCTCCATCGGACACACAATGCTACACCTAAACTGCACAGGCTAGACAAAGCCCTAGAGCGGCTAGGTAAGCCTGGGTGGGCGTGTTCACAGTTATTCTACCTCCAGCGCCTTTCCCGTTTGAGGCAGAGCTTCAGCTTTAGGGTAAGGGGGAGGGGCTATGGTTGGTTGGGGGTTACTGGATTTAGCGAGGTCTGTCAGGCCCCCGTGAATGTATCGATACTTGCTTGCATTACGCAAATGAAAGCCAAGTTAGTATTGCATATTATTATTAGTGGATGCGCCGAAAGAGCGTTTGAGTACTCTTACATCTGGGCTGCAATGACAGTAGTCCAAGGAAACGGGCACTGTGGTTTTGCATTTTCGGCTGCAACAGAAGAGGCGCCTCGTCTTCCCTTCAGCCTAAGGCCCATATACTGCTGTCTTTAGGACACCTAAAATCAATATCTGTGGCGAGTTGCCTTTTTCCCGGCTATTAGACTGCAACTTCCCTCCGCACATATGCTTCGCACAAAATGCACCGCCACGCTGTATCGTGCCATGGTGGGGTCAGCACAAGAGTGAACAGGCTGGCCAGGCCTTTTTGTTGGCCCATAATGCATTTTCAAGTGGGAAAATGTAGCCTCCCGTGTCCGGAGTGAAGCCGCGAAATCTGCGGAACTGTTCCGAAGGCGAAATCTTCCAAAATCTTCCGTTTCCTGAGCAACAAAGACTGAAATCTCAATGGGTTTCATAGTAGGTTAACAACTAGTGAGAGGCTGTGATAGTATTTGCGTTGTTACGGGTAGACGCATGTGCTGAATCCATCCCCTGCCCGAGTTCAGGCGCATTAGAGAATGGCCTAATTGCGGGTTAATCATTTCTGGGAGCCCCAGGGTTTTCCGTTATGCAGCATTGCTGACAGGGAATCAAAATTGCTTAGCTCCTACTGGGGTTAATTCATGATGCTGCTCAATACCGACAATTATGTGGCCACCGCAAACTACTGCGAGGCCGGAGGCCAAAATGAAGACACCAACGGCACACTCGTGCCCTGTGTGTGACTTAATACACCGCAACATGCGTTTGTCTGGCATGGTTTCCTTTTTTTTGAAAAGTAGGTTTTTAATTCCCTTTAATTTTACGCAATGACTCCTATGATACAGTGAAGTCTTCGACAAGGTGTTCGCTAGCCTCCGTTCTCTACAGAAAAACAAATGCTTACCCCGCCGGTAAACGTGCTTGCTGGCATCAAACCACGTATGCAGGCAGCTGCAGAGACCCTTATACCGCTTGCAGCAGCTCGGCTTCTATGTAGAAAGAACGCCTGGCTTGGAACTATGATAAACAACATTTGGCTCTTATTACTTCCAATAATGGCAACGCTGCTGTAGTGGATCTGCATGCTTAGCGAAGAACACAAGACGAGGAATCGAAGAGGTTTGCCGTGCGACAAAAAGGGTCATCCCCTATTCTTTCCCACGTCAACTAGTTGGCTTTCACCGTATATTTACCTCAGACGTTGAGGCGCCACCATCCCACTAATACCTGCCCTTCAGTGTGGTTGCAGTCTCCACCCCAACTTCGTTGGTTACTCCCCACAAAATGCAGCAACGGGACTCGTCAAAGGAGCAACTAGATGAGATTGAGATCCTGGATGCACGTGTTATGGCATGAAGGAGTGGAAGCAAATGAGAACACTGCGCCCAACTCCAGGAAGCCGACAACTTGTTGGATTACTGATGCCATTTATGCAAAGCAGTGGTCATCCCTTTAACACCTGCACGCCTTTGTCGGTTCAGAGACGTTAATTAGCAGCGTGGGCGCGTATAGCGCAGTCTAAAATCTGGCTGCTTCGAGTATTACGTTGAGAATCGCTGTCGTGTACACAGGCGCTCATCTTTTCCGTACTATCCTGGACTAACTATTTCTATGATGTGGTCTCTTTCTTTCCCCTTGCTCATGGCTAAATTAACCTCACAGCTGACAATATCATTTCGTTTACACTTTGTGGCTGTGGCCCTCCTTCGGGCCCAGACACCTACCCCACGCGCACTAATGTTTCTTTTGGCCTGCGGTTCACGGCACAAATTTTTTCAGGTTCGGATGCGAAGGTGTGTTGCAACCCGTGCAAGGCTTCCTCTTATCTGCTGCAACTCCCCGGCCATTGGGCTAGTGTACACAGAAAGCATCGAGAATGGAGGGGGGCTGAGTTGCTGTTTAGGTGCTCTTGTGTTTAGTATGTTGACCCTATTACAGCTGAAGTTTTCTTGTGTTTACATCAAAGATTCTTGTTGCACCGTGATGCGCTGAAAATGAAACCGCTTGGAAACCGTTACCTGACCATACCTCATCCCCTTTTATGCATGCGCTACTATCCTAGACAATTGTTAAGCCTAGTTTGTTACTGAACCCGCATGGAGGGCAACATGCATCTCGCCATTGGTCTCAGAAAACCTGTTGCAGATCCACCTACAAGTCAGCTTGCTGCAAAGGGTTCAGCTTAGCCCACACCATCTACGGTGCACCAGTAAGCTGAAACTAGACTCAAATTCCTCGAGGTAACTACCAGCAGGCAACATAATGATACAACCATACAGAAACGTAGCCACGCAACAAACAAAATTTCCGTCACCTTCCGCGCCATTGTGCAAGTGGCGTCCTGGCCCTTGTCTACGGACTGTCGCGATCTGAAACAAAGCAAAAAGGCTCAAAGTAAGACTACCACACAAACAACTGGCCCCTTTTCCTGTCACCAGGCTCCCTTGCTCAGCAGCCAAGGGCGGGGGCTGCTATGGAGTAGGCAGCCTGACATGAGATACAATGCACCTTCATGAGACTACTGATGCAAGTCAGCCCCACATGCAAGCACAATGAACCCCGTTTTCTTGAATGCATTATCGGTGTAGACAACTGTTGAGCATTTCTACTTGTCTGGAGGCTGCCCACTACGACCGTGTGTATGTTCCTCGGCCAGCTTCCGACAGACTACACTACGCACGGAATGCGGCCGCAAGAAACCCCACAGCTACATTCTCGTGCAGAATCCATTTGCCAACAAGAATGTCCAAAAGGATTTAACAAAAGATGTTTTGATGAAGTGCAAAGCCCCAACTTTTGAAAACTGGGCCTTAACTGTCTGCTGCACTAGGCGGGAGCGGCAGCCGAAGCAGTAGCAGCAGCTGCTGTGCATGCGCTCGCTTCCCGCCTTGTTATCCATTTTTGTATTCTTGTTCTCCATATTATTTTGTTTCCTTTCTTTCTTTTATTCTCCAGGGGTGATTCTGATAGACAAAACATCAGCTCGGGCAGCCGCAGCCGCCGCGGCAGCAGCAGCAGCAGCACGAGCAGCTGCAGCAGCAGCAGCAGCAGCAACAGCTGCAAATGAAATAGAGGAATAACCAAGGTGATGGGACTGCTTGGAGAAGCCGACTTTCTTGAGGCGCTGCGGCGCCTCTACGAGGGCAGCCGGAACAAGAACAGCGGATCTGTCTGGATCACCTTCAAGAGAAGTACTTGAACCCTAAACCCTAAACCCTAAAGCGCGAGCTTGCCTTAAACCCTAGACATTAAACATATGGTGGTTCCAACTTCGCGGCACACCGTCGAAGCGTATCCAGCACTAGGGGAGTGCGACCTGCATTAGCCTTCGTTTTGCAGGGAGGGTTCCTAGCTGGGGTTTACGCATAGTTTCATGAATAAACACAGCTGCCCCGTGTGAACCGCTCATGCACAAGGGAGGTGGGGTGTATATACGGCATGTTTAGTCACCAACAAAGTTTCAGGCCTGCTGAAACATAAAATTCTAAACTTTGACTCCATTTCCTATTTCTTCTGACCCTTGCGAATTCCGCAGCATTTCCTGAAGTCGGGGGCTCCCGCGGGGCCAAACGGCGGCGGAAGCTGCAGGGCTGCGAGGAGAAACCTGACGCGACGCCCGTCTGTCTCGTGCGGGCCACAGACGGCAAGAAAAAGATATCTATTCAGGTCCTTAGCCAGCCCCAAACCCTAAACCCTATATCCTAAACCCTCACGCTGGGCGCCCAGCAGCTCAAATGTCCCCTCCCTATACGTTACTCCACTGTGGATCTGAGTATATAACTATTTATTCAGGGTTTGCTTTGCGGCTGTATGCAGGTTGAGGGGGATAGGGCCGCTGGCTTCAGTAAACAACTGCTGGGGGTTTCACGGCTATACACAGACCAAGTGAAACGCACTACCCCTGAGGCTGCTAAAGAAAAGCAGGAGAAACAGAAGCAGCTGCAGCAGCAGAAACAGAAGCAGCCGCAGCAGCCGAAGAAGCAGCCGCAGCAGGCGCAGAAGACCAAGAAGAATAAGAAAAACGAAAAGAGCAACAGCTCCTTCAAGCGAGAAATGTAAAGATATCTGCTTTTGCTGCTGCTGCGGGTAGATAGTGGCCTGCAGCAGCAGCAGCGGGGTTTCTTGCGGCCAGCAGCGGTCTCAGCGTCCCATAATGCTTCCAGCAGCAGCAGCTGCTGCAGCAACGCAGCAGCAGCCGCAGCAAGTTTGCACTTTATAGTGCGTGTATATGGGGGCTAAAGAACTAATCCTTCTCGGGGGCCCCCTTACCTTCGCAGCCCTGTTCTTTGGCATTATGTGCTCCTTAGGTTTCATGTTTTTCTGAAGGTCTGAATTGGCTTGCATTCGCTGGGGGCTTCCACTTGGCTCTGCATAAATAAGGGGGCCCCCTTTCTCTGCTTATGTAAGGGGGCCCTTTGGGCCTTGCTGTGGGGCCCTCCGCGCTGCAGCGATGCAAGGAATAATTTTGGTGGTTTTGTCCCTTTAAGGCTTAGCATATAATGCTTGCAGACAATTACTTATATATAATATATACAGTATATATAATATATAGGGATTTAGTGTATAATTGTATATATTTGTATGAGCTCGTAGGTTGGTGGGGGGGGGAGTTCATTTGCATATATCGGCAGCGTAGACGCCTATTATTATCATTGTCCATGGATGTATATTGCACCAGTAGGCTTAAGTGTGAAGAGCGCATTGGCATACACCCACGCATTTGTATCGGGAGCGTAAATACGGCCTGCTGCCAAGTGCATGCATGCATGCACGCATGCATGCATGCATGCATATACCTTGTCAGAAGCTGGTTGAGAGCGGCTTCTGCGCAGTTATGTGCCTCCGTGTAAAGTCTGGGGCAGTAGGAAGATGCGTAGGTGTATAGACACGACGGGAGTGGGCACCGGGTGTATGTGCAGACACTTGCATTCAGTGCACAGGAAGCAGCAGCATTTAAACGGCAAGTATAAATATACAGTTGCATGCAGATACAGAGACACATTCGCGTTTACTGTGGTAAGTGTAACATGCATGCAACTAGTAGAC
This sequence comes from Eimeria brunetti, assembly GCA_000499725.1. Taxonomy (NCBI): domain Eukaryota; phylum Apicomplexa; class Conoidasida; order Eucoccidiorida; family Eimeriidae; genus Eimeria; species Eimeria brunetti. Next base: position 73,479 of record HG713182.1, on the reverse strand, counting down.
CTTCTAGGAATACAGCGAGTAGACACAAAAGAGATAGAGAGAAGCTAGGAGAATCACCTAATGTCTTAAAATCTCACTCAGCATGCAGGCTATTCGTGTTTAAATAATACGTCATTTAGGGGCGAGCTGTTAACAACCCCTGCAACGACAGGCTTCGCTCTTAACTGAGGGCCTTCACCAGCTGCAGGAGGTTCAGGAAGTATAAAAAACATCTGATGAAAAATCAACTAGAAAAGAATATGTTTAAACCCATTTTCCTTCACTTCTTGCTGAGAGGATTAGGCAGATTCTGTATGAGCTGCAGCAGCATTCAACCCCTGCATGCAATCTTGTCTAGGATATTTGTGATGCGTGCATTAAAACAGTAAACAATTGCTAGACCCCCTCTTTGCCTCATTTTCCACTCTGCATGCAAGAACAAGTATACAGACAACCCTCATACAGAACCTGCTAAAGGAACGACGGCCAGCAACGTTTCTGCAGTGTACGTACACCTCAGCGTAAGGAAGAATTACCTGTTGCAAAGATTGCGCATGGTTTGAATCAATTAAATCCTCATTTCATATCTAAATTAACGTGTCTGTCATCCCGGCATCGCCTCTGCTGCAGCAAGCCCGTGAGGCCCCCGGAGATGGGGGGCCCCCAGGCTGCTACAGCCGACAGTGGTGCTGCTGCAGCAGCTGCAGCATCACACAATCTCCATTGCATTTGTTTCATCTTTAAGAATCGTTTAAGGGGTATAATATAAGAAGATAAGGCGGCTCCTTATTAACCTTCAGGTGCTAGGCTACACACTGACACCGTCTGCTGCTTGCACAGGCTTTGCTGCTCCTGTCATACAGCCTTTGCTGCTGTTGCTGCAGTGGAATCATTCTTAATTGTGCTTGAGTGTGCATGCGTGCTGCAGCAACGGTGCAGCAGCGGTACCAGCAGCAGTCAACGGCCCGGGTTGCCGTGGCATTAGCAGCAGGAGCAGCAACTCTGCTGCCTGGCCGCATCAGCAGCAACAGCAGCAGCAGCGGAATATGGAGGTAAAATTGGCGCAGGGGGAGCCGCGAGCTGCGGCGCTTGCTGTGCTGCAGCAAGCAGCAGCAGCAACAGCAGCAGCGCCGACTCCAGGGAAGATAAACAAACAGTGCAGCGATTACTCGTGCGTGCATACACAGCAAATATCAGATAAGAACACGCGAGGCAGCAGCCGCTCCTCTAGCAAGAATAAATGTTGATTCTCCAGTGGAAGGGCAGCAGGAGCAGCTATGTTTGCAGCAGCAACAGCAGCAGCACATTGACTACCAGTTCTCACCAGTGTGTTTGTTTCCCGCTTTTCTGTTTCTTTCTGATCTCTTGTGCAGGTGTGGAAGGCCACACTGTGGTGGTCGATGCCCTTTAGCTGCCTCTACTTCTCTCTGTGTCTGTCTCTGCCTTCCGCACCGCATTTATCCGCTGTCGTAGTTCTTTGTCTGCTGCTGCTGCTGCTGCTGCTGTTGCTGCTGTCACCTCCTGCGTTCTGTGTTCTCCATTCGCCTTCATATTTGGCCCTGCCTGTGACAGACGGTCTCTTGCAAAAAAATTTCTCCTTTTCCTTTGCCTCTGCTGCCATGTGTTTCTGTCTCTGTGCGCTCCTCTGTCTGTCGCCTCCCCTCTATCTCTGTGCTGTTCAAACTAATTGTTTCTGTTTCTTTTTCATTTTGTTTCTATGAATGCTGCTGCTGCTTTCTGCTGTTTCCCTGCCTCCAACAGGCTGGACATGGTGCACGGGCCCTTCGGCCTCTTCATTAACTTAAAAACATATCTGTCGGTATCTTTGGAGTCGCTGCCGGCGGATGCGGCCCTTAGCGGCTCTCGGGTGTACGTACACCTTAGTTCTAACGTGCACGAACAGAATGCTAAAACTGCCGACAGCAAAAGAAAACAAAATCAAGAGGCATCCAGTTCAGAAGCCGGCGCTGCAGGGGCAGCTGGCAGGCCAACCAAACTGGCGATTGCTGTTGAAGGGGGGTACGTACGCCGCATCCTGTCGCTGCTGCTGTGGCTTCTGTTGCAGGTGCTGCAGCTGCCGGTCCATCTGCTGCTGTGATGTGCTGCTGCTGTTTCCTTTGATTGCGCTAAAGGTGATGCTGCTGCTCCTGCTTCTGATAATGCTTCAACCCTTGCGGATGCTGTCCTTTCTAGTGCTGCCGTTGCTGCTGCTGCTAGTTCCACTACCACAACTCCTGCTGTTGCTCGTGCTCGGATACTGCCAATGCTGCAGCTCCTACTGCTGCTGGTAGACCTGCCTCCGCTGCTGCTGCTGCTGCTCCTGCTGCAGGTTTAGCGCAGATGGGGATATGATCGACCCTTCTGGGAACTTCGCTGCGGTGGAGCCTACAATATCCTACCGCCTCTGTGTATACACCCCAGCAAGCGCAGCTGCAGCTGCTGCTGTGGCTGGAGGCCTGGTGGACATGTACCGCCGCAGCAGCAGCAAGCAGCAGCAGCAGAAACGCGCAGAAGTGGATGAGGATGGGCAGGAGCAGCAGCAGCAGTGGCGCAGTGACCTGATGTTGCTGCAGCAGTATCAGGAGCAGCTGCTGCAGCAGCTGTCCTTCCTCTCTATAGACGACCCAGACCTTCCTGCTGCTATTGCTGCAGCAGCGAAACACGTTGCAGAGACGAAGCATTCGGTAGCTAACACTGCTCCCTCAGCTGCCTGGGTCGAAGAGATTCTTGTGAGCTTTGCGCTGCTGCTTCTCGTGCCGCTGCAGCTGCCCTGTTCGTTTGCTGCTGCTGCTGCAGGTGCAAGTGCTGTTGCTTCTGAACCCGTCACTGGGACTGGGGCTGAGGCTGTGGCTGGCTGGGCCGCTCGTGTTTTTATCTGTTCTTCTTGCTGCTGCTGCTGTGTCTAGGGGAGGGCCTAGGGCAGTCTTAAGGGTTGTTCGATTCTTGTGGCTGCTGTGATGTTGCTGCTTGCTTTCTGCTGCTCCCCGTGACCCCCTGGGGTGTACGTACAGCCCAGCAAGTACGCCGAGGACCTGCCTGTGGTGGAGAACCCCCCTAAGATTTCTCCATCCAACTGGAAGTGTGCAGATTGCGGGGCTTCAACGAACCTATGGCTCAACCTCTCAGACGGGTAAGGGGGGAGGGGTGGGTGCAGGTTGCTATTGCTGCCACTGTTGCGGGTCTTGCTGCAGCCGCTTCGTTGCGTCTGCTACTGTTTTGCTCTTGCCGTCTCTGCTAAGTCCCCTGCTGCCTGTGCAATATGTGTGCCTGTTGCTGCAGATTCATTGGATGCGGGCGGAAGTTGTATGGAGCTGGCGGAGGCTGCGCGGATGGGCGCGAGGGCGCTGCCATTAGGCACTACAAGGTGCTGCTGCTGCTGCTGCTGCTGCATTGTTGCTGTAGAGTAGTTGTCCTCTGTGCTGATGTTTCTTGGGAATGGATTCCCGTGCCGTTCGTCTCCTTGCAGTCTCCTCTGTCTCCCTTTGCCTTGCCTTAGCCCCTGAGCTGCTGCTGCCTGCCCTTCTCTCCGTCCCTTTTCGTCTTCTGCACCATGTCTAGCTACGCACTTGTCTTTTGCTTTGTGCCTTAGTCAGGAGATGCTCTTTCTTCTGCATATTCCCCAATATTCCTTTTTTTGTTTATATTTTGGTGCCTGGCTCTGTCATGTTTCAACAGACACAGTGTTGACTG
>HG713182.1:22619-62407 GCA_000499725.1 Eimeria brunetti | reverse complement strand
TCCCCCCCCCCCCCTGCCCGCTTGGCTCGGGTGCAGCTGAGCCTACCTGTAGGGTCACTATTAATAAGGGCACGTGCACCTCAATGCAGGTTATCTCTACAACAGCACGAGCACATGCGGAGCTAGCAACAATGAATGTGCTGCTGACGTGAAACTTGCAGGAGCCCTCGACCCCGCCCATGTGCGTCACGAATTAGCGGAATTCGGCGTTGCCACCACACGACTCTTCGGCGATGCAAATCTCAGCGTTGAGGACTTTAAGAGCCTTGCTGTTGTATGGCTAAAGAAGATACTTGACACCCATGCAGGTACCCTTGCTTGTGTACTTTCTCTGGCTTCGGTGGTCCTTTAAATTGTTCGGGTGCTGGCATATGCACAACTCATTATCGGTATTGTACTGCTTTATTCGTCCTGAACCTGTTGGTTTCTAATTTTTTCTGTTCCTCAGATGACCAAGCGGAATGGATGGAAAAGCTCAGAGCTGACCAAGAAGAGCAGAGCGCCAACTACGCGAAAGCGATGAAGGAATTCCAGGAACAGTATGTCAAGCAACAAGCGGTCTACCAGCAGGGACTCGAGGAACAACAGAAACAAATCCAGGACTGGAACAGGGTAAGGGCAACCGCATTAACTAGATGTGGACACATTCGATATTTTAATAACCAAGCACTTTGCTAACGTGCAGTTTCATGCGGATCGCAAGCACGCATTCTTCTCATGTTGCGTAACTGCGCGGGCAAGTATCTCCAATCCGCATTACAAGGGGCACTTGACTCGTTGCCATCCCACCCGTTTCTTTTCTTTTGCTGCAGCTACTCGAGGATGCTCACAAGACGCAGCAGCAGATATACGATGAAGAGGTTAGGCGCATGAAGGAAATTCAGGAGAGGGAGGCGCGGGCCTCTGAGATTGCTCGTCAGGAAGAGTTAGAGCTGATCCGAAAGTACCAGCAGAAGCTCGAGGAAATAGCAAAGTCCGAAGGAGGTAAATGTTTCGTCTACCCCGCCAGCAAAACGCCCTATGGAGCCTGCGCCTCGGCTGGTGCACAAGAACCATGCAGGAGGAAAAGGACCCACACACGTAAGCAGCCGGCCAAAGGTTGCTGCTAATTAATTCACTTCCTCTCAAGACACTAAACCGACGTCCACGCCACCTCCATCCACTGTGAAGTCAGCAAACAATAAGGAACAGGAGGAAAAACAAATGTGCACATCCGGCAAGGCCACGCACATGCATCAGCTAACATGACGATGGACCAGCCGCCGTTCATCCCATAGGGAAGTCAACAGCGCTGTCCAACGAAGAAGCTTCGGGTATGCAGAAAGTCCCACAAGGAGGTTCATAGAAACATCAACCTGATGAGGGGCCGTAATTTAGTGGTGCAGGCAAGGCCCCTGCTATCGGATTTTGTACAGCAGGTCCCGAGATTATATGAACCCACAGCGTCATTATTCCGCACATTGCACCCCCAATGGCCCCAATACTTGCAGAAGGCTATTCAACGAGAGGTGCCTCTGCGACGGTTCGATTTTTGCGTAGGGTTTGGTCAGGCAAACCCCTACGTGTGTCCACCCGTCGTTCTGTGCTGGGTTGTCTGCGACGTTTTGGGGCCAGAGAAGAGTATTTGACCGCTATAAACTTTATGATCTGCTTTAGTGATATTTATGCGCACGTTGCTAAGTAACAACACGTCTACTGAAACTTCGTCATATACAGGGTTCCATTGGGCGCGAGTGTGGGCGAAGCTGTAGTGATGGAAGGCGGCGGCTACTGACACCCTTCCCTTAGTTGGCGTTTCCATTCGCATCCCACGACTTTACCTGTGAAAAATCGTAGCGGAAAAGTCATGTAGCTGCGAACTGCATTATCCCACAGTAGATGTCTGAACATCCAGCGTCGGCTAGGACGAGCTACATCGAAAACGGTCTGCTCATTCAACTTCTCCGTATGTTACTTATAATAATTAGGCGTATATTTCGAAAGAAAGTCAAAATGGGACGGGTTGGAGATAACAATGAAAGAAAGAGAAGCCGTTGGACGTTGCACCTGTCCAGCTCAGGTAGTGAGCCCGTTCGGTGATTCGCCAGCCACGGCAAACCCCAGAGCTTGACAATTCCACTGCAGAGTACAAAACATGTAATACAAAAAACAAATGAATTTTATTGAAGGTCTGCAAAGAATATTGCTGTTAGACTTCTATGGTGCACAGGGTGGGCCCCCAGCCACAGAGCCACTCAAAGCCGTCTCCAGCTCGCCGGTCTGCTACGGTGTAACTAGTTAGTGGCCAGCATATGCATTGATTCGGCTTTACTAGAGCACACGCCACAGGGCTACGGCTAATCATTATTTAGGGCCTAGCGGATGAAAAGAACAGCGCTACTGCATGCGAAGTGCAGTGCATAGGCTACTCCACTGTACCGGCGGAACCAGCATTTATACTTTGAACCGCTGCTAGCTTGTCAAGTATAAATCCACTGTTTGGAACCCCCCCAGCCATCCCCTTTCATTCGCTGCTTGGGAAGGTGGCGCGAGCTTTCGATTTCTTCTGTAACGGTCCAAAGAGTGAAGGGCTATGCGGTCTTTTGTGGCTAGCATACACTTACAGTATCGAAAGTCAGTCTATGAGAGTTTGTGGAATAGAGAGCAGCCTTGCCCAATTCCTTAAATGATGCAGCTACACGGCGCAGGCGTTGTGATTTCAATTACTAGAAAAATAGGGCACTGACTTGATCCATAGCTATACTGAGGTGTTCCCACACAGTGGTAGTTCATCTGGGCACGCGCCATACACACCATTATCCCCATGCCGCCCTCCTCAGCGAGCAGCAGATGTGGAGGGGCGGCCAGCAGTGACCGAGTTGCTGAGGGTTCGGTAGGGGGAACTGCTATCCGTTTTCAAGAACCAGATATATGCTCCTCTTCCAGTTTCGATTCATCGGAAAGTGACGGCACAGGTGACAGCGGGAACGGTTTGAGAGTGTGTGGTGGTGCACCCCATGACGCGGGGGGGTCTGAAACCACTAAGCAGCCTGCAAAGGAGCCTCCAAAGGAGAAATGCGTGCCCAGCCTTGTTGCAGAGACATTGAGGTGCACAGCCCCATATGGGTTAGTTCAGAGCCCTAGCTGGTCTTTACCACCCGTTACAGAAAAAGACCTTAGCGCTGAGCAGCGGAGAAGGCGCCGCCCACCCCCAGTTCTGCATTCCTTGCAAAATGATCGTGAGCAAAGAGCTGGCGATTCTGCTACCCGGAGGAGGGCGAGCAGTCGTGACAAGTCCGTCACAGCACTTCAGCGCATGCCTACTTCAGAATCAGCCGTACCGAAGCACGTGAGCTTTCTGTACGACACGTATATGAACAATTCTCCTTCAGCAGCTGATCGCACCAATAAAGAAAATACCAGCTCCACTGGAGATGTGGAGACGCTGATGACAGTGCATACGGAAAATGAAAATTCGGCAGAACAGAACCAGGACTTGGATGAAACTGGATATGCGGACTTGACGAAAGTTAGAACAGAGCGAGACGCTGTGGCGTTCTTCGCTCGGCACGGAAGCGCAACCAAAACTAAGTTTCTCTTCTGTAATAGGGCTCCAACGGATCCGCTAGAGTTCGAACCTTACAAGCTTGTCGTGGTGCCACAAAATCAAGTCAATCCCGAGCATTTCACCATATCAGAGACTGCAGTAATGCACATTTGCCCGGGAAAGCCCTCAGAGTGTTTTCGACAAGACGAATGGATGCGGCAAGCGTTCGTTCACTCCCTGCTGCGAACCCTACCGTTTTTCAAGACCTTCGTTGCCCGCAAAGTGTTGTGCCTGTGGAGCCATGCTTCGAGAAAGCACGTATTTGAAGAGCGAAGGGAAATGCTGTGCAGAACGCTATTTATAGCAAAGCCAATTTACTGCGACCATCTCCAACAAATCCACAAGGTCCTGGCCGGCGTCAGCGAAGTCAAATTAGTTGAGCTGCAGCCTGGGCTCTACGATATTTCCCAGTTTACTGCTCAGCAGAACACTTTGCGATCGGACCCGAAGACAGGAGCGAGCAAAGCGTTGGAAGTCAGCTCTACGTTATAGAAGAGAGCAAATGGATAATAAATAGGTCTAGGGGGCAATGGTTGCTGGTGCTGCTGCTGCTGCTGCTTTTGCTACTACTGTTGGTGCTACTTGCTGCGGGAGTAACCTCCTAGGGCATCTCTGCAGAAGGATAGGTGTGCGAAAAGCAACGCTCCAGCAGCTGGAATAGGCAGCTGCGTAAAGTTCTGCCTATTTTGTGCAGGTCAAACAGGCGGAAGCAAGGGATTTGCTTGTTGAGCTGATGCAGAAGCTTCAGGAGGCAACGCAGCTTCCTGAAGTGGACCCAATGCACGCCTGCTCCGCAAGTAAGGGAAAATCAATATTTCAGGCAAAGAGGGAGGCAGTAGAACAACAGCGTCTAATCCGGCAGGCGTACAAGAACCAGGCGCTATTCGGTCAATTTGTCCTTTTAGTAGACCTAATTTTCACCATGCGGCTAGCGAAGGTGTGTTCCCAAGGCAAATTTAAGTACATTACCAGACAACTGCAGCTAGAAACGGTGTTCGTACATTGCAGTCCACCAGCATTGCCCCGTTGTAGGGGACCCTGTTACCTGTGGACAGTGTATCCGCATATACAAGAAAAACAATAAGGCTTAAACGGAAGGCTCATGTGAAGTAGGACGTGCGCGTTCTGCGTACTCGTACAGGCCGTCACAAAGGCGGCTGCGACGATGCTTGAGCGCCTTGGCACGGAGGAAACTTGCGGAAAACTATTTTCTGTCAATGTTTGCTTTGGAAGTACAAAAGTAGAACTCGATCCTGGCCGTCCAGCTTTTGTCTCCATGCACCACGAGTGGTGGGAAGGTAGGGCGACCGTTTAAGGAAGATACTTTTCGTCTACATACACCGTAACTGAGAAGTTTGCTCGTAGGAATGCACGCCGGGTAGCGGCTCTGTAATTGAGCATTGGCCACTTATATACTTGCGTGGAAAATAAGTAACAACACACGACCATGAGCTTAAGGTATGCGCAATGTGAGAACGGCGGTACAGGCTTAAAGTCCCTCACTTGCTTCATCGGATACTAGTGTGGAGAGGGGACATGATTTTGATGCAGGGATTGTTTCCACCGTCAGCGGCGTTTTGCTGCTGAGTCAGTGCCGTCAGTTCGAAGATTCCGTTGTACAAGGACCTCCACTGAGTTTGGAATCATTGCTAACTCAGTCGAAGCATCTGCAGATGATGAAGGTACTCAAACGTGCTTGGTAGTATAGAGGACTTCACTTCCAGCGCAAAATGGGATTTACATATAACTGTGTCTTCCATACTTTGGCTAGCCTTACGACCATCACGCAACAAGCTGGATGACACCGCGTTGATATGAAGTGGACAACTCCAAGCTAATATGAATGCACGACTTGCAGAAACGAATTGAAGAGAGGATCTTAAAGGACTTCGACCGAGCTCAGAGATATTCTGAGTCGTATTTTGGAATATACCGGTAGACAGCTCCCTGCTTGTTTTCCACAAATAAATCTAGAATGGATCGTTGATCCAATGCCCTCTTCTAAAACTAAAAGCTTCGACACCTTGGAGAAGCACTCTGGATGCGAAAGTTCCATTAGAGAAATCGATGTGTTGGCGCGACTGTGTTCTACAGGCAGATATATGAGTATGGACAGAATTGGGATGAGACAGGGTTCGCCGATTCAGTCAGTGGGCACGATGAATTGTCCACCGAGATGGAGCTCATCTCAGAGTTTGAAGAAAAACTTGACAAACTCAATCCAGTGCACGTCGTTGGGCTATTCTCAATAGAGGCAAGGAGCCTCAAATCGTCTCTGCAGCCTGTTACGGAGAAGGCGCTTACTTTCATGAAACGGCTTCTGTGGAAGCTCATGAAGGAGCACGTAAGGGTTCCACTAGATCGCAACGTGTGTGCAATTTGAGTGCAGCAGAACTTCCATCCTTAACATTGTCCGACGCCCCCCCGCAGTATTGCCAGACTAAGATATTGGCCATATCTATATTGGATTTGGTTACTATGGTTGCCATCATTTCACCTTTGCGTGGCTTCCATCCTTTACAATATTGCTCATTACAAGTGCTTGTAATGCTAGGTACGAAGTACTGTCAGTCGCTTTGAGTCCATAAACAAGCGCCTAGATGAAAGGCCAACGAAGCTGGTTCCTTTTGCATCTTTCGTGAGTAGCTGCAACGAGATCAAGGCACAGATTGAAGACCTTGACCGGGACAAGGTGCGTGCGCCATTTAGAAGATGTTGATGCAGCATACAGCTTACAGTCTTCGTTCGATGCCTTCCGCCCTACCTCGCCCTTAACCTTCTGCAACCACTCATCTTTCGGAGTGAACTGGATGATTATGCAGGCGGCTGCTGAGGAAATGTTTTCTCTGCTAAAACAATACGGGGTTCGGTTGGCTGTTGAAGATACAATTCAGCTTGAAAATATGCTGAAGAGTGCAAATGAGTTTGAGACTTTCAAGCTGCTAGATGCAGCGGAACATATAAGGTATGAAAACGACGAGGAACATTTGGTTGTGACAGATGGTTCCTTCCCTACAATAGTCTTTGCCATCTCGGATGCTAAATATCAATTTCCGCTGAAAGCGGATCCCTCCCCTTCGCAGGAACAATCTGCAGTTGATGAAAGTCGAGCTAAAGGCAAAGAGAGAAGAGGTTGAGAAAGAGATGGAGGAGCTTAACAAACTCATCAAAGATGGTGAGGTTTGCCTCTATTTATAGTCAATGTACCACTGCAGCGCCCACAGGTCTGTTGAAGGCTGGCTGGTAACGCTGATAACTCATCCATGCCGCCGTCACTGGAGCACTCGTGCACATGTCCTTGCATGTCGCAGAGGAGTTTTCCAGGCTAGAGGCACTGGATAATGCAGCGAAGTCGTACGAGCAGTTAAAGACATACGAACAGCGCATCGACTTTGCCTATAGCAAGGCCGACACCCTGCGAGGCATGGCGGAGCTCCTTATCCCAGAGGCTCCTGCTGTCATATCCAACCAAACGGAGGAGACTCTCCGCCTCATCAAGCCCAAAGTGGAGATGTGGCACCAGATCTGCTCGTGGCAGGACAGCACGGCTAAGGTAAATCTGAATCCAGTTCCACATATCAACTCGCCTGTCAACGCTTTTCCGACAAACGAGCCAATGATGAACTCATGAAGCTAAGCAAGGGCTAGTAAGCAACTATATTCATGACACTGATGTGTGTGTCCTTGTCACCGAAGTGGCTTGACGTGCCCTTGGCTGCAATGGATGCCGAGGAAATCGAAGTTGGGACAAAAAGGTACTTGAAAGAAGCTTGTATAGCTCTGCAGAATTTTCCTGGAGACCCAGTTGCAGCAGAATTTAAAAAGGAAGTTGAAGGCTGGCTTTCGCGTTTGCCCCTAATTTTGGACTTGGGAAACCCTGCGCTTAAACAGCGGCACTGGGAAACTATCTTTGATGAACTTAAGTGAGCCAAAGCAGATAAATGCCACGCCGAGATACTAGTGCTCATCCAGGTACATATTAGACCGCGCGAGCAACTTCACACTGCTTGGGTCAGCTTCTCCTGCTTAGGATTCCCGGAACGGAAGAGTCAACATGCTTGAGGCAGTTGGATCAGATGGATATCTTTTCTAAACGCGACTTTATTAACGAAATCTCCACTCTCGCCTCAGTGCAACAGTCTCTAGGCCAGACGATGGACAAGATTACAGAAGTCTGGGAAACGCGAGAGCTACTGGTAAAGCCATTTGATGAAGATCCAAATGCCTTTATCCTCGGTAAGGCTGATTGTGCGTCGCAGTCTTCAAAAGGCGCTTGTCTGGAGCGTTGTTTGGCCTATGCAAGGCATTCATATCCTTAGTATAACGTCCCACTGCAATACTGCTTGCGTTGGCGCAGGGGATATAAGTGAATTGCTCTCTGTGGTAGAAGACCATCAAATATCAGTGCAACGCATGCTGCATAACCCATATGTGGGGGTCCTCAAGGAGAAAGTGGAGTTTTGGGCTGGGAAGCTTGACGTAGCTCAACAGGTCTTGGGTACGGAACCAACGGAGCTTTCAAAAGCCTTCCAGATTTTAATTGCAGGTCTTGAGCCCGAAAGCGGGGGGTACGCAGCCATACATCGGGTACAATTTACACAAGGGAAAACGGGAATGTTCAGGCCAGAGTTTCTGTTGTGACTTTGCTGCAGAGGAACTGGCCCAACTTCAGCGCCAATGGATTGGGCTACAGAGCATTTTTGGCAATGTAGAAGCGCTGGAGCAGCTGCCGGACGATGCAGAAGCATTCGAACGGGTCGACGGATTTTGGAGAGCTTACCTCAGGAGAATCCGAAGCGAACAGTCCAACGTCATAGCAGTTGTGGAAGAAGAAGGCCTCTACGAGCTGCTTGCGGATAAAAATGGAATATTAGCTGCAGTGCAGCGTAAGCTGGAGGTAAGTCAGAAGTGCTTACGGGATGTCAATTTAATAAGTAGTTTGGGGGGGGGATCGCTGGATGGAGTGCAGAATGCCAAGTCAAACGCTCTACCCTTTTCGGTGTTTCGACCAGGACTACCTTGACCTGAAGCGAATGGCCTTTCCCAGGTTCTACTTCCTCTCTAGAGAAGAGCTAATCAAGATCGTATCTAAGGCCAAACAGCCCAATGCTTTACAGCACAGTTTTCAAAAGTGTTTTGATGGAATCCGCGCTGTTGCTGTGACATCAAATGGGACAACGATAGAGGGGCTCTTCTCTGGAGACGGGAATAAGCTAGACCTGGACTCGCCCGTCAGTGCTCTTGCCCCCGTCGAACAATGGTTCACCGCACTTGAAAGCGCCATGGTTGCATCTTTGAAGCGTCGCCTAAAGGTCGCACTACAAGTTCGAGCTGGTGGAGGGCAGGCAGTAAAAGATTGGTTGCATGAGCACCCTCCCCAGTGCGTAATGACCGCAGCCATGATTCACTGGTGCTCTAACACAGAACACGCTCTACAAGTCATTCAGTTGGAAGGAAATAGCGATGCTTTCGAAGATTGTCTAAAAGAAACAAACAATGACATTCAGCAGTAAGAGGAAGTTCAACGACACCCCTGCTGCCGCCAATCGAGAATAAAAAAAGACTGCTTCACAAGACTAAGTTTCATTTAGACAGTTACAACAGGCTTACTAGACAAGCAGCCTTGCAAAACGATTTGCTTACTCAGGTAGATGCTCGTTACTATTAGACTAAACCACGCTTTAACGTGAATGTTGTCATGGGTGAACTCAGGCTCGCGCTGCTTAATGCACAGACACAGGATTCATCATCTCAAACGTTGGCCCAGTCTCTTCTTGTCTTAATGGTACATGCCCGCGACATACTGAATTCTTTGCATCAATCAAAGGACATAAGCCCTTCATGCTTTGAATGGACAAAGCAGTTGCGCTATTACTGGCACTCTGAGGATGAAGAATGCGACATAGAACAGCTTCAAGCGAAGTACGCTTGCGACACCCGAACAATACACAAGCGGCGGGGCACAGCATGTTAAGGCACCAATAACTTTCTCCGGGAATAATTAAACTAACCAAATATATTCGCTTCCATCCAGTATTTGAAGCCAGCAGGTAGCGGTTTGCTATCTATTGTACAGGTTCCGGTATAGGCATGAGTACCTTGGCTGCGCTGCGAGACTCGTAATCACACCGCTTACTGACAAGTGTTACATGACAGTTACCTCTGCCTTGCATCTTGGGTACGGAGGAGCTCCTTCGGGGCCGGCTGGAACAGGTAGGGCGACTGGTGTCATGCAGGCGATACTAAGGAAGGAATCGGTTGTGCCGATGAAGGTGAATGCCACGAAGATACTTTCGGTGCGGAGCATCTGACCTGTCGTTGCAGGCACAATCCTGTGTCTACTTTCTGTGAAACAGGCAAGACAGAAACGGTGAAAGACTTGGCGAAAGCTCTTGGCGTGCCTTGCCTCGTATTTAACTGTTCGAAAGAACTGGACCATCACGTAATGTCCCGCCTGTTTAAAGGCCTTGCACAAACTGGGGCATGGGCCTGTTTTGACGAATTCAATAGGATTGACATAGAGGTTCTATCCGTAGTTGCGCAGCTTCTTCTGAAGATTCAGACAGCCGTACGGGCTGAGAAGGACATAATTGAATTTGATGGAGGAAGCACCCATGTTGATAAGAGGCAAGCGAAAGGGAGTGCTTTTATGCCGCTCTTTCCAGTCTAAGCTACAGAGGGACTACCCATGAATGCGGTGGTGCTCTGTCGTTGCTGTTGCGGTGCCTTTCAGGGTAGGGATTTGCATAACTAACAACCCAGGTTATGCTGGTAGGACGGAGCTTCCCGAAAACTTGCAATCGCTTTTCAGACCGATTTCAATGGTTAAGCCGGACTTTACGCTGATTGCCGAGGTCCTAATGCTTGCCAACGGGTTTATCACTGCAAGCGAACTGGCAACCAAAGTGGTCCAGGTCTTTTCCATCGCGAGTGCATTGCTCACCCAACAGACGCACTACGACTGGGGACTAAGAGCAATGAAAGCTGTGTTGGTAAATGCTGGTGAGCTCCGTGTATCGGATAGAACTGGCTTCGGAAAGCCCCTCCGTGTATTTTCATTGGGCCATAAAATAGGCAGTCCTTTGTCCTTTAGTTGCACCTGCGTACAGGGGAAATGAAGAAGAGGCAGCCTGGGCTGGATGAATCAAGTGCTATGATGCATGCGCTCCAATCTATCGTGCCAAGACTTGTTATGGACGACGTGTCTGCATACTTAGGTATTGTAGCCGACATGTTCCCTCAGCAGACAGTACCGAGAGCGTCTGATGATCCCTTAAAACTGGCATTTGAAGAAATCCTTCGAGAACAACATCTTCAGCCTTTACCTAGTTTTGTAGAGAAGGCTATGCAACTCTATCAGACCCAGCAACTCAGGCACGGTGTCCTGGTGGTAAGGCGAAACAGGCAATTGCTTGGAGTAACACCTTTCCCCAGACCCCCCATAGTTCGTCCTCCAGAAATCTTCACAACCCATTGGGCCTATACGTTCATCCAGACGGAAGGCTAAATATGCCATTGTCAAAACGTGCATCAAGCAAAACGTATTCTCAGGTGGGAGCTCCGGGGTCCGGGAAATCAACGCTGATCCTTGGTTTATCAAGAGCATTATCGCAAGTTAACGCCAAGCGTGATACACAACCGCCTGTTGAGGATGCTCAATATGAAAGCAGGAATGCCAACAGCAACTGCGAAGTGCTCCGTGTAAATCCAAAAGCGATGGAGGAGACGCTGCTCTTCGGCAGGTTGGACCCCAACACCGCCGAGTGGCTTGATGGAATAGTCGCAGCGGTGCGCTCAACACGTTGACTATCAATTGTCCCAAATGGATCGGGCTCTCCCATTGCGCATTCACTATCAGCTGGTTATGATGCAAAGAAGGACCTGTGTGTTTCTGTTTTGCTTCAGCGTGTTAGGGACGCTCTTGCCTCACAAAGCACTGCCCATAGTTGGCTTGTTCTTGACGGGCCCTTAGACCCAAACTGGGCTGAGAACTTGAATTCTGCTCTAGATGACAACAAAATCCTATGTCTCAGCAACGGGGAGCGCATTCTCCTGCCGAGCAACCTTAAGATTTTCTTCGAAGTTGCTGTGGGTGTCGACTAGCTCCAAATGGCAAGGACCAGTATTCAGTTGTTACACTAAGGCCACTGCATGTCGATTGGCCTCTCTGGCAGCCAGAAGAGAGTTCATATTCCGGTTGGTTTCGTGTGGCTTGGATTGTGGAGTAGGACTTGGGAGCTGCGTCCCCCGCAACGGTTAGCAGATGCGGGACTGTCTTCATCGAGCCTGAGCATAGGGGTTGGATGCCCTTGTTTCAGTCCTGGAAGCAATCATTTGAAGTACAGAAAAACAAGTTTGCATCGTATGCGCATCAAATGGAGTGCTGGTGTATCTCTACTTTTCAAAAAGCTCTTGAGCACATGCATAAGAACTGCAGGGTACGCTTGCTGTAGAGGCTGCCCTTCACCTAAAGGAAGCTTAACATTACTCTTGAACCAGACACTATCCGCAGCCAGTCTGGTTTGGCTTCCTCTTAGCCCACCGCAAGGAATGATTAAGAGCACTCTAGGTGAGGCCATACAACCTTAATTTTTCCGTTGTGGAATGCTGTGAGTGGCTGCTCGCGACGATGAGGTGTTGTGTTTGCTCAGCAGTCGATGCCATGGAGCGACGCATTCCTTGCAGAATCAGTTTGCCGACTCCTTACCGCCCTGCTGAATAGAGATATTCCGCAACACATACCCGCAGAGCACATTGCGGAATTGACAAACATGTACTTCGTTGTTGCAATGGCTTGGGGTGTTGGAGGGCTACTCGGTGATGCACAGAGAGCCGGCCTTTCAAAAACCCTGCTACCAGAACTTTGCAAAATATGCAAGCAGCTTGAAGGCTTGCCGCCCTCCACAACCATTTTTGATATCGCGCCTGACGTGACTGCCGCGAAGTTCAGGAATTTCGACGCAATGATCCCCAAATATGCATTGGAAGGCGGAGTAGCGGCTAGCGATATTTTTGTACCAACAGCGCGAACAGTTGCTCACTCATTCATTCTGCGTACACTAGTGGACGTAAGCCTCCCCTGACGCGCACAGCATGCTTATAATTTCAGTTGGATGCATAAAGACGGCACACCCGAAACACTTTAACGAGATAGTGGCAGGTATGCGTTCACCAACAAGCGTAGGACTGAGGGTAGACTAGAGCGTGTCGAAATGCGCAGGGCGGATACGGATGCCTACTCAATGGAAAATCCGGCACTGGCAAGAGTGCGCATCTCCAACAGTGCATGAAAACTCCCAGTACCTCACAGGTCTGCTGTAAAATGGCGTTGGCGCATAGGACTACAACAGAAGATGTGGAGGACTTTTTAACGTCCCGTTTTGTGAAGCGGCACCGACGATCATTAGGACCCCCATATGGCTCGCGAATGTTGTTTTTAATTGACGATCTCGCATCGCCTGTTCCGGATACATTTGGGGCACAGAGACCTCACCAATTATTGAGGCAGATCGTGGAGTATGGAGGCTTTTTTGAACGTTCTCGTTTCCAGTTTATTCATGTGGAAGATACAAGTACAGTTCTTGCCGGGGCAACTGACGTAGCAGGAACAAAAACGGACATGCGGTGAGGCTCATTCACTTTACGAGCTATTGAACAGATATGCCTTGCTGAACAAAAGTCGGGTAGGCGCAATATGTGTAGCAAAGGCTGTGAAGTGGTGCATATTGGGGCTCTGTTGGCTGACGACTGCGCATATGCCAGGCTTCTCCGACACTTTAACATTTTGTTCCAAGACGAATTCTCTTCCGAAGATAAAAAGCACATCTTCACCCAAGTCGTGCGGGGCACATGGGCACGAAGCCTGCCGGCCCTGCATAGTTGTTCTGAAGACATAATTGAAGCCACTGTTGCGGCATATGAGCGGATCACTGCACATTTGCTCCCGACGCCTCTCAAATGCCACTACACGTTTACCACACGAGATATATCAAGGGCGTTGGAAGTTATGCTCATGGCAGATACTAGTAAACTTAAGACCAAAGCGGACATTGCCCGGTACGGTCCACCTGGTATACGTCCTCTGTTCACTGCCTGCTGCCGTACTGAGTGTTGAACTCAAAATATCCCTCTTCCTGCTCTTGTGGCGTGGACAGGCTTTGGCTGCACGAAATGCAGAGGCAATTCGGAGACCGGCTGGTGTCAATAGAGGACCGAAAGTGGACAGAGCGAATGCTGGTTAAACAGATATCGGCTACACTGAAGCTAAAAGATGAACTCGCAGACTGCGTTTGCTCTCAAATTATGTTCGGCGACTTTGCCCAGATGGGATCGAGCAAAAGTTACTCGGAGATTCTAGCTTCCGAGGAGGAAATGAATGAAGTGCTCACTAGGCAAGGCTTAATTATTTGCTACCTTCCAGGGGTGGTGCATCTTCCTGAGCAGCAATGATGAAAAATGGAGTACATATTGTCACGGAATGAACAGTGCGACGCAACGCTCCTTCCCTGAAGAGTCCTTCAGAGCATAGTGTTCCAGTTCAGGGGGATTCTGTCCCTACAGGTATCTGGAGCAGTACAATGCAGAAGCAAAGACACCCATTGACCTGGTGTTCTTCGAACATGCCAACAAACATATCGCTCGACTTTGTAGAATCCTCCGCGTACCGGGGGGTCATGCACTTCTGCTGGGTACAAACGGATCAGGTCAGCCTCTTGAATCCCACACAATTGCTTGAACTTACCATTAAATGCCTTGCGAGTTTAACTTGGTGAAGTAAGAAGACACACCCAGTGGATGAAGGTCACAGGGGACCCTGAACCAATTCCTGGGTAACAGGTCAAGGTCAGGTGTACATCACTTCATTTCTGTGTTCTGGCAGGCCGTGAAAGCTTGTCTCGTCTAGCTGCTTCAATCATGGAATATAGCACTACCACAGTTTCAACGAGGTCTCGGTGGGGTCCCAACGACTTAAGAGAAGATCTCCGGGATCTCATTCTGAAAATCTGCGCAGACAGAAAGGATTTGGTCTTCCGCGTTTCAGAATACAAAATTAAGCATGAAGAATGGCTTCAGGACATAACGTGCATCATCGCTACAGGTTAACTGCCACACCCAGAATTGTTTGCAACCGTCTGTCCAAAGACAACCTATTTCTACCGTTCATTTTAAGCCATGCGCCGCAACACATTAATGCTTCTTCAGCGCCTGTACAAACTGCAGGAGAGATCCTTGGACTGTTTGACCAGACCGATAGAGAAAAACTAGCTTTTCAAGTGAAGTCCCCTGAAAAGCCGGAGCCCGCCAACCCATATGATGGTTGGGAGGCAGTGGTGTCATTAGTCCAGAGGAAGTTGCATTTCGTAATAAGCATGTCTGCTTCCGGAGAAACATTTAGGTAAGTTGCTTCACTGCAACAACTAGATTCGTAAGAATCCGCAAGGCGCGAAATATATAAAGAGCAACGTGGCTAGGCGTGGAGGAAGTCAATGCACTAATGGAAGCCACTTCCACATTTGCAAAGAGCACAGGAACAACAGAACAATATATTAACGCAGCGGCACAGTTCATACAGGAAAGCTAGCTGCAGTGGAACGATTGGAAAGTGTATTTGCAGAGCAAGATGCCGCCGCCTGCCTGGCTTGTTGAGTGGCTGCACTCTCAACTTCTACGATCAATGGCCGCGTTCTGCTTTGCACGCAATAGGCACAAAAATTTTGACAAAATCGTCCCTGATTGGCACTGAAGAAGCCCGTACGCTGTCGAGGTACAATATCAACACTGGATCCCTACAAACAGGCATACTAGCTGGTGCAAACATAAACACCTCAAGAAAACAGCCATACATTCAGTCACTTCGTACGCTGTGCTAACAAGAATCTGTTAACTTATTGATACAGCTCACTCACCTTGTGGTGCTCTAAGCGCGTCAGCGGAGATGTACTCCCTCGCTGAAAGGCTAACGGAAAAGTTTGTCTCTATAACTGGAGAGCCTATCCACTTGACGTGCACGTCGTTCGTGATGGTTGTTCGAACATACCTGTCTCTTTTCTCACAGAAGAAACGGAGTTTAGGTGGGCACGCGTAATACGTTTTCAGCCTGTTCTTTCATTGATTGAGCGAAAAAGTATGCTGGTGGCACTTTTTGAGGAGCGTAGGTTCTGGAGCTTTCATGAGTGCATGCAGATGACCGCCTTCAAAAATATGCATCGGGAATTTGCAAGCTGGAGGAAACATCTACCGCGGTAGAAAACATGAAGGCAAAGCTGCTGGCAGACCAGCCTCTGCTCGAAAAATCAAGGGAGGAGGCGAAGACTGTCGCAGTTTCATTGGCAGATGATAAGGAGGTCTGCGTCCCTTAATTGCACCCCTGAATTTTGAGCTAGAACATTGCGGCCTTCTGGAATACTTGAAGGTTCATTTGCACTTGCAGGGTGGTTGCTAATTTCGGTATGTGTCGGCACATTGCAGAAAGCAGCTCTGATGGAACAGAGCTGCTCGATCGAGAAGGCGGCAGCTGACGCAGCCCGTATGGAGGCTCAGTCTATACGCGATGATTGTCAACGGGACATAGATGAAGTAATGCCCCTCCTGCACCAAGCAATCAAGGCACTTGAAGCCCTAGATAAACGAGATTTACAGGAATTAAAGTCATTCCCTGCACCACCAGCTCTCGTTGAAACCGTCATGAACGCAGTTTGCGTCCTTCTGGGGCGTAAAGAGTCATGGGAGGAGGCTAAAAAGGTTTTGAATGACACTTCGTTGTTGGTCACTCTGCGGGAATACGACAAGGACCACATTTCGCCCAAGATTTTATATCAGCTCAGCAAATATACCACCCTAGAGGATTTCCTCCCGGAGAGGGTCGCGAATGTGTCAAAGGCCGCAACCTCCCTGTGTATGTGGGTGCGAGCCATAGAAAGCTATGCTCAAGTAAGCAAAGTCACGTAACATAGGAGCTGGCATGCTGGGTCCTTTCCAGTATATACTAATAGCATTAGTTTATGCTCCAACGTTATATGCGTAATAACGTGACTTCATTCAGGTGCTGAAAGTCATGGAGCCTAAGCAAAAACGGTTAATGGAAGCAGAAGGAGCTCTACAGAAGGCGGAAGAAAATCTAGCAGAAAAGCAACGATCTCTCGATGATGTCCAAGCACGGTTAGTAACCAGTAGCTCGGAATGCATAACGCTGGAGACTCATGTGCCGTGAAAAGCCGCAGCTGACACGATGGGGCGCAGGGAGGGATATTCGTGAAAGGCCGGCGTTCCCATTGGCTGTTCAGGGTACAGTCCCTCACAGACCAGTACGATGCATGCCAAGAGAGAGTCAAAGACTTGGAAAACCAAATGCAGATCACAGAACAGCGTCTTTCCAGGGCTGGAAAAGTCTTATCTGGAGTGTCGGTGGAGGGAGCGAGATGGGCAGTTGATGTTAAAGCCATACAGGATGACATGTCCAACCTTTTAAGCGATGTACTTCTGGCAGCGGGTACTGCACTTTATGCTGACCAGCTTCAACCTGCTCTCATGACTTCCATCCGCAGCCTATACCATGCGGTAGCAGCAAGTAAAGCGATATCTGGCGTGTTGGAAGACCATACACGATTAATCATATTCAAGACCCCTCTGAAGCAACGACCGCGTTTATGGTTGGTTACTCTCAGGTATGCTGGTTTATGCTGGGCCATTTACCCGCGAGTACCGCGAAGAACTTAATCGCCTGTGGCTGAGCGCTTGTCTCGAAGAGGGACTGCATGTCCGAGAAGACTTTTCCCTGGCTCGAACTTTGTCAACGCCTTCCGAGATCAGGCAGTGGTCTCTCGAGGGATTGCCATCCGACCTAGCGTCAGTTGAAAATGCCATTCTGGTCTGCAACTCTCCAAAACCTCCCTTGATTATTGACCCCGAGGACCAGGGTACTCGCTGGTTCAGAAAACGTCACTTCAAAAGAGAATTCATGGAACTTTCATCCAGCGACGCAAATGTTTTGCAATCCCTATCGGAAGCCGTTACTGCTGGCATGATTGTTCTTGTCACCCTTTCCGAGCCGACGCTAGACCCTGCACTAGGAGCTTTGACTAACACAGTGGTATGCTGGTAAACATTGATAGGCTGAGCTGTCAGCCTGCCAAGCCTGTGACGCTAAACAAAATTTATGCGATACCTGGAGCACTCTAACACATTGTTCTGCTCTGGTGGAATCTCCTGCGTGTTTCCTGCACTATAGAGGATCAAGCCAGAAGGACGTACAGTTGTTCACCTCGGCGACTACACCGCCCTCTGGAGCCCACATTTCCGAATGGTCTTTGCGACGAAATTGTACCCCTCAGAATTGGCCCCCGAGTTACACAACCAATTAAGTGTCATCAATTTCCGGGTAACACCCGCAAGTCTTGAAGAACAATTGCTAAACCAGATCATCCTCCACGAAGCCCCGCACCTGGAAGAGCAACGTGGCGTGCTGGTAGTGAACATTGCAAAGGACTTGGAGCTTAAGGCCGCAATCCAGGAAAAAATCCTCTCGGTAAAACACGAAGAGCAGTCTTCCTAGATAACACTCGCACCTGGCACGCATCCGCCACGCAGTTTCAGTATTAGCTGATACTTGAACTTGGGTCGTATGCCTGGCTAGATTCTTTGGAAGCACAGGAGCTCAGCTGCCTTATCTGTGTGGACATTCCTATGTTTTGTCTGCAAAGCTCTTGGCCAACGCCGAGGGTGACATCCTTGCGGATGACACCTTCTTGGACATTCTTAATGACTCACGTTTGACGTATGAGGCGATTGAAAGGCGCATGGAGGAAGCCTCTGCCACATCTGACCGGCTTGAGGAGACCCGCAAACTCTACAAGTCCCTTTCCCATCGAGGCTCACTGTTGTACCTTGCTTTGCGAAATATGTCCCATCTCCATCCATTCTACCTATGGTCACTTGAGGCCTTCAAAGCACGACTTCAGTTTACCTTGCAGAGCTGCGAAGACACTGGCGAAACCCGCGGAGAATCGCTGAAAGACTCTCTTACTTGGGAAGTATACTGTAACACTTGCAGGGGGCTACTAGAGCAACACAGGCTTGTTCTCGCATTTATGATCGCAAAGTCTCTTGATTCGGAGGCGGGCAACATTCCGCAAAATATGCTTGAGTTCTTTTTGAGAGGACCAACGGAAGGAAATGCAGAGCCCGTTAATGTCTCTCAGGTGAGATAAGCCAGCTGTGGCATTCTAGGAGCTCGTCTGGCTGTGGTGCCTCACTAGTTGACGCAGTCGGGTGATACAAAGTAGTTAGTTACTAATGCACTCCTGTAGCAGTTACCACTCCGTTGAAGCGACTGTGGAGAGTGTTTTGGATTGTGGAGGCTTCAGCCGCCCTGGACAAGCTCACAGATCTGGAACAATACTGTGTTTTTGGACGCGAGTGTCGGCGGTTCCTTCCGGGGATTTGCCGCAGCAGTGGCAGATGAGGAGGGGGAATGGAGAGCCACAATCGAGAACACGGAAGAACTTCCACCAAAGTTGCCTCAAATTGACGGGAAAGATCTAGGAGATTTTGCTTCTTTAGTTGCTGTCAAAGCCATAAGGTTTGCTGGGCGGTTATTTGTGGGGGGAGCAACTATATATTTGAACTTTTTAAAGCTACTCCTTAAAGCTGATCTCGTTGTTCATGTATGAAAAGCGCCCAATAATGTGCTGACATTTGTTTGGGTCTTTCAGAGGAAGCGCGCTCTACTCTGGCTGCCGAATATACGTACAAAACATATTGGGGACGCAGTACACATGCCCGCCTCAGCTAGAGTTGTCAAAAGCATTGGACGAGTCTACGCCACTAACGCCATTAATATTCATCTTGTCTCCTGGAAGTGACCCAATCGGGTCAATAAAGGTTCTAGCTGCTCGAATATCACTGCCCGAAGACCACCTACACTTCCTGTCGCTGGGCCAGGGCCAAATCAAGGCAGCGGAAAAAGTCTTGCAGGAAGCCAGGTAGGCTTCGTCTGTGATAGAAGAGACACGAAATATGTTTGGCAAATCTTATTAAACTCAAACAGCAGTGCACAGAATGTGTTAGCTCCACTTACTGAGCACATCCAGCAACAGCATGCATTAAGAATTCATGCTGTTGGCATCTGTGCGTTTTTCTGTGGCACTTAGGGAGCTGGGCTATTGGGTTTGCCTGCAAAATTGTCATCTGGCCGAGACATTCATGCCTTTTCTTCAACAGTTGTATGAGCGCTTCCAACAGGAGAAAGTGCACCCACGGTTTCGCCTATTCATGACGTCGCAGCCTACCAATATCCTTCCAACCAGCATACTCAAGCAAAGCATCAAAATCATCACTGAACCCCCGACTGTATGCTTCCTTTGATCACTGACACTTCGCATAGATGAATCCTCGATGGTGCAATATCTGAATTGTTTAGGGCAAACATTAAGAGGTATGATGTAGAAGCCATCGGTTAGTGCATCCTCAGTCAATGTTATGTACGATGGTAAACTGCTACTACTATGTGGTGCCTAATGGATGCAGGGCCTTCGAGATAATATCTTGCAAACCTTCAGTGACCTAGAGAACCGCGGGGGAGAGGATGTAGCAGAGTGTCCCAACTACAAGCGCTGGCTTTTCTCCCTGGCACTTTTCCACTCCATAATTTCTGAACGACGAAAATTTGGAGCGCTCGGATGGAACAAGGCCTACGAGTGGACAGTTTTCGATTTTCGAGTGAGATTGCAACGGAATACTGGTATCATATACTTGGTTCATCGTCCAACAAATCTGTTGTTGACAGTGATGAGATACGCCTTTCTTCCCAAACCGCCAAAACCATATCGGTTCAAGGCCACTGCCTGGTCGTGTGGCTCCCCAGGTTTCCCAGCAAAGCCTGTTCGAGGCCGCGTCTGTTGATGAAGACAGGATGTCGTGGGATAGAATTCTCTTTCTGACAGCTGACATCCATTACGGAGGCCGTGTGACGGATCAAATGGACCAAAGGCTCCTCACCTCACTATTAAAACGCTGCTTTGCTGCAAGCGAGCTAGAATCTCAGGTCGCTGACCCAGTGTTGAAAGGATATGTCCTTCCACCAGACTATTGTTACGAAGATATAATGGAATTCGCTATGTGCTTGCCGGTTGATACGGCTCCTGATATTCTGGGCCTCGATTCTGGAGCTGCGGTGGTGTACGTCAGCAGTGAGGTTGAAAATAATGTAAATCTGAAGGTGTTTACACATTTTTTCAACATCTGGTAATATTCACCATTTATGAAATTGACGCACCTGTCTGAGTTGCTTGTATGCCTCAGGTACAAGGAAATGCAAAGCAACCAACTCCTAGATTCCCTTGTCTGCGCTCATCGGGAAATGCAAACGCACGCAGGAGGCAACCGAGACGAAAGCCTTATAAGCATGATTACAGATGTACTCAGCAAAGTGCCTGAGGATATTTCTGTGGAGAATGCTAGTGGAGGTGTGCTTGAGCTCCACGAAAACTCACAAACGGGGCTCTGTGAACTAACGCCGCTGAGTAACTTCCTTAAAGGAGAGCTTTGCAATTACAATGCACTCCTCGCGTTTATCCGAAGGTCTCTTACCCAGCTTCTTGAGGTATGCAGTCCGCAGCAGCTCGATAAGGGAAAACATAACCACTACTTGAACAGGACAGCAACATGCTGTCATCTCGCTTGGCAACAGCAGAGGAATTGCATAGGTGGGAGCTGCACTTTCACTCCTGCACACGTCGGATGCACAGACGATATAGTAGATAAGCACATTGTGTTTATATGTTGGCAGGCGCTGCGGGGCTGGTGCGTAATGACTGAGGATTTGGATAACCTGAGCAAGGATTTATACTTCCAGAAGGTCCCTACAGCGTGGATTGCTGCATCTTATCCTTCGAAGCTCAGCCTTTCAGCATGGCTTTATGATCTGAGGACACGCACCAATAGCACGAGACAATGGGCACAAAACGGCCCACCTAAGGTCTTCGATATAGCAACATTTTATAACCCGCAGAGTTTTTTTAAGGCGGCCTTGCGAGTGGTCGCCCGTGCACTAAAGGTACAAAACAAAAAACGTGTAAAATGCTTCATAAAGGCTATACGCAGCAGTTTCACGTTGCTTCCGAAGCCCCAGCTGCCGGCGAGCCCACCAAGCAGGAACGAACAACCGCCATACCTCTAGGTCTTTATACATCTTCATGTGACTCGTGTGCACAGTAGATAACCCATTAAAATGCATTTGCCTAGAAACACCCTAAACAAGAGAATACCCAGCAGATCCTGTCGCCTCAGGAACCCCCGTCCAGTCTCGCGTTGTCTGCGGACTTCACTGATCTCGAGAACAAAGATAGCCCACAGGCTCCTGAAGAAGTGGAGATCTTCATCACAGGCATTTCCCTCCAGGTAGGCAATTTGAGTTTACTAACTGCGCTTGCGAAGAACTTAACGTTAATCTATCCAGATAACGACCCACGGCTTCTGCGCTGTTTCCCCTACCAAGATCAGCAATCGCCGTCCACAATTGCATCTAATTTACAGTGAAACATGCACTTTGTGCCTGCAGGGGGCCGTTTGGTCGACCGAGGACAGATTGCTTCGTGACGCGAATCCTCGTGAAATGTTCCAGCAGATGCCCCCAATTCACTTGGTTCCCAAGTTACCCAACGCAGAACAAGACAAGCGATACAGGTACCATGGCATAGCGTTCATATAGTAACTGCAGCTTCTGTAGCTTACTGGTAGCGACAGCCCAGTCTATGGCCAGGCTTGTTCAATGAGACTGTAGACCGCGTATTATGGTGCGACAAACAGGTGCCCGGTGTACAGAACGGCTGACAGGGCGGCCTGCGCGGATGTTGTCACTTTCTTGGATCTACCAACAGGTCTGGCACCAACTTGCGGCTGTTAGAAAAGCTATTGTACTTCCTCCTTAACGCTGTTTTTAACGTATGCTGTTCACATGCAATCCCAGCTGTCTCCGTGTGCGCCTTTGCAGACGACGACCCGGATAAGTGGGTTCAACGCAGTGTTGCACTGCTCTGTGAAACCGGGCAATGCCACGTTGCTCGGAATTATGAACAGCCTTAGGATACGCTCCGTATGTGCCAATGGCAGTCTCAACCTTTGCGGCAGTGGTATCTCATAACTAAATCTGCTGCGGAGCCATGGCGAGAAAACTTTCCTACAATGTCTGCAGTGCCGTATCCCTCTTCCTCTTTAATCCGAGGGGAACCTGTCCCGGTGGACAAACTATCAACGAAAAAGTGTTTGCACGAGCCAAACCACCGGAGCACAGGCCAGCAGTGTTTGTGTGGAAGTAGATTATGTCTCCATACCCCTTCAAAAATATCTCAAATAAGTGCCCTTAACACTGGTTCAAAACCTTGTCCCAGGCGATGGTCTACACCTGGGACATACTTAAAGAAGTCACGAGATGCAGTGCTTTTTGCAACACGCATTCGTAAGATTAAAGTTCTTGTGAAGTGCACCGCGATAGAGTCAGAGGCGTTAGGCACAAATATGCAGAATTGCAGTGCTCGTTATGCTCTATGGAGTGCTGATAACCTAACGAAGCCCTTAGCTTGTTAAAGCTAAACCCTCGTTTCTGTACGCATTTGGCGTCCAACACTGTGCCTTGCCCACGCCACAATAGTTGCATCCCCCGCCAAGACGCAGGTACATTTTTGGGACGCATCCGCAGGCCTTCGCCACTGCTGCCTCAACTTGTAGGAGCTGCTGCTGTGTAGAGTTGCGGTTTACTGGCAAATACACAATGCGGCTCATTACTTCAGCAGCTGTCTTTGGATATCCCGTACATCCTGCACCGGTTGGCATAACAGTGCAGCAGACGAGCGTAGTAGCGTCGCTAGCAGCGAAAAGCCCGTTTTCCCGGAGGACAGACTCGAAGTCCGAAACAGTCCAACCATCGGGTGTGATGATTGGAAATAGCCTGCGGGCAAGTAGAAAAGGTATCCCACGCTGTGAAGTGCAACAACCCTAGGCCTGGATGGCCCGACGGAGCATGAACACTAGTTAATGCATGACTCTCTAAACCTTTGCAGTTAATTCCTTTCACTGCATTTGCAGACAAATGCAATGAGAGTTCACTTAAATGCCCGTATAATTATGCACAAATATTAGGAGGTCAAACCAATCGTGATGGCAGGTGCAGAGCCACCCTCATGCCAACACATAATGGCTGCGGAAAGCGGCCTCAATCAAGCGCGTAGGACTTTTTGTGTCGCCCTACCAGAAGGTCTTGAAATCTGCATCATTTCCTGGTATTTGGAAACCTAGCGACTGGAGCCTCCGAGCAAGTCTCGTTGTACGCAACTGCTGTTCAATGAATTCCTCTAAATTCCAAGAGTTAAGTCTCTTCCTGACGTTTCCAATTCGCACAAGCAAGGAGACAGAGTTATGAGAGCGCAAATTTCCAACAAAGCAGCGGCAAACTCCTCCACTGATTCTAAACTGCACTGATATACTTCGTACATGAGCACTGCAAGGAGTGAAGAGTTTGGCTGGAACCGGAGTAGCTTAAAAAGTTCGCCTGTAGATGGAAAACCCCGTACCTACGCAATGCACCACACTTAAAACGCAGCAAAATTACTGAGTGGCTACGGCGTCCAGCATCAGCCTTATAAGCGCACTCATTTCTGCTGCGACGCTGATGGAATATCCGGGCTTCCAAGCGCTGAACAAGGGAAAGCTTACGAACGACTGAAGAAAGGCTCCTGGATTCCAACCTAGCACGCTTACAAGGGACCACAAGCACAGCAACAAGAATGCTTTGGGTGGAAAGCAGGAAATATTGCAACAGTTGCATATCTCCGCCCAGCAAGGGAATGTAGGAATAGCTGCAGAACAATAATTTTAAGCCTGCAAAATGCTGATGCATGTGGCTCCAACTTACTAGCAAAATCTCAAGAGTGTCTTCATGAACATTTCGCTTTGCAATCCGCACGCCCCTAGAGTCACACAAATTTTTTTGAAGAATGTCCGACGTCGACTAAATGGATACAGCGTTTGCAAGGCCCGCATGCGCGCAGCGACGAACTGGCTACGCACCTGCAAGACAGGCCAATTTAGCAACCTCACAAAAAATAATCCAGACGGCCCTTAGTACTGATCCACAATAGAACTGTCCAGCATGCGGAA
Source organism: Eimeria brunetti (assembly GCA_000499725.1). Lineage (NCBI taxonomy): Eukaryota > Apicomplexa > Conoidasida > Eucoccidiorida > Eimeriidae > Eimeria > Eimeria brunetti. The sequence goes on along the minus strand of HG713182.1, from coordinate 37,671 downwards.
GGGATATGCGAGCCTCGCGGTACTACAGTAAATACCAAGCCTTAGCCACCAGCGTGTAAAAACCATCCACTAAGCTCACTGTTGCAATGCCTCCACCAGCAGACGTACATGTCTTGATCAGCCCAAAGGAAAAAAGGCTGACATCCGCCAAAGGGTGGCCTAAAAAGAGGACACGGCGGGAAACGCAACGCGCCATCAATTGTTAACGGGAATGTCCAGGACTATACAGGGGATTAATTTGGACGGAAACAATCCTGCAGTGCAGTAGTCACTGACCTCTGTACAGCTCTCCGACGAACGACTCCGCGCAATCCTCGATAAGCAGAAGTTTGTGCTTTGCGCTGAAGTCTACCAATGGTTGTAGGTCGCAGATGCCTCCGTAAAGGTGAGAACAGAGAAGTGCTTTAACCCTCGAGCCCCAACATTCCACTGCATTCTGCAAGCTTTGCTCGGTGGGCATCAGCGTGTGCGGGTCGAGATCCAGTGGTTGTACGATCAAGTCATGCTCCTTTAACACCCTAAACATCATTGGCACGTTAACAGCTGAAACGAGAACCACAGAACGTTTAGGCAACAGCGCGGGTTGGAGTGAGCGAATGGCCTGAATATACAGGTCCAGCAAGCTGCGTACGCACAGACCCACGACGCAGCCCACGGTGCTCGGAAAACTGGTCTTCGGTCGTAACGTCCAGGGCTCATGACCTTCAGGGGTGAGAGAAAAGCGGCAATCATGGGGCTTATGTGCACTGTTTGAGTCCGCAAAAGCAGCCAGGAGCTCCAGTGGAGGTGCTATAAATGTTCCGTCATGCCTGCAAAAGGGGCGCCATGTCGCCGGCAGGGAGTCGGCAGAGCACGCCTCATTTTCTGGCGAGATGCAACCCACCAGGTTGTCTGCTGAACTGCAGGATAGACTGGTGCCATCTACGTGTGCTGCAGCCTCATGAATGCAGTCGACGGCGGGGAGTTCACCGCTTGAGCTCCCCAGTGTTGGTGTGCGTAGTCCGCAACGGTGGCCTTGATGTTGTAAGCTGCCAAGGAGCAGACAAATATTATCGAAGTTCACACTCGTGAGGGGCGGACATGGCCTAATCCACAGGTTTTCGAGTCCCCGATGCAGCCTTCTTGTAATGTTAAACCTCCCGTTGCTGCCTAAGAATAGAGTGGCTTTTGCCTCTTCAACTGCGGCTGATGCAGCTGTTCGGAGCATTTGAAGGGCGGAGGTAAAGTTAACATCGATATAAACAGCAAGAGCTGCCAAAGGGCTTTGCGGTGTAGGTGGAGTGACTGGTTCAAACTGGCCTTCTTCCGCTCGCAACTCCACGGAAGGGACGGGAGGCTCAAGCAGCTTGTCCATTAACCTCAAGTCCCCCTCGCTCTTCCCTGTGTCGGTAACTGACCCTTCAGTGGTCTTGCTAGGTGAACTAGAGCCTTTATCTGTATTTCCTTGGTAGAAGTCCATCCCCTCCATTTGAGCAACTGGGTGCTCGGCCGTGCAGACGAAGCGGGCAACCGCCGAAAACCAGAGATTTCTGGGTCTGTATCAAGCTGGAAATATACTATTATTTTGCATAACTGACTTTGAAATGACGACGGGGACAGGGAAATTCAGAGCAGTCTAGCGCCGAGCGGGCAACACGGTCAACCATTGGTCTACTGATCCTCGACAGATTAGACTGCACGGATGTTTTCCATGAGCTTCTTTCCCAAAAGAAGTTCAAAAAGGACAATAATAATGGTAGAGCTAAGTGGGAGATTGGCAGTGGGAGATTTATGGTGGATCAACTGATGCTGCTAGCATCGAATACGGCGTTCGGTCATGAGGCAAACCCGTGGCTACCAAGTTCTCGATGTCTGTAGAGTTACCAGCTCGCCGCAAGCTGAAGACAGGAGTTGAAGTGGGCTTCTCTATGGTTATATAATAGGAAATATGTAGAAGGAGCTAAAAGTAGCCCATATTTCCAGAATTCCTCTGCGTCCCGTCATTGCTATGCTGAGCATTGCCAGTTGAGGGGTCCTCTAACGCCCCTGAGGACCTCCACGCAAAGTATGTCACTCTACTGCTTGGAATAAACATTTTATTGACACCTCAGGAATTTGCGCTTCTTCATTCGTGAAGAGCTCCAATAGCAAGCCCGCTTGAAGCGCCGGCATGGCTGTATTTCGGCCGCGGTATGGTCCCTTGGCTATGCTACACCGTGCAGGGTTGCTGCTATAAATAGAAAGAGCCTAATTCTCCTTGCCTCCTTTGTCTCTGCTGTGTCCAGTGGGAGGTCAGTAAGGCGGCAACACTTGGCGGGCCTCCGCCAGTCAACAGTTCTGGCCAACAAATAATCGGCCTGGAACTCTCGAAGGCCTTAGGCTGGCCTCGGCAGCCCATTACACGAGCTTAATATGCTGCAGGGTTCCAAGTCAAGATCTTATTGTGAGAGGCACAGTTGGTCGTAAGCAACTGCAGGTCTGGAGGGCTTCTCATTGGACCCGTCAGTTCCTTAAAATCGACTACCGACCACCAGCCCCTTAAGCTTCTGTAACAACAGATGCGATCTACCACAGATGTGATAGACTTGCAAAGCAAAGGAGCGATATGCGTGTCTGAAATTGCCGGCTTACAAATATTTCGTCAACAAAGAACTAACGAGCCAACTGAACAGGGGGCAACCTCGATGGTCCCACGAACTTGGAACGGTTGCGTCGCCTGGCACCAAACCGTTAGCTGTAAGCTGAGTCTCCCTAGTGGATGTAAAATGCCGTTCGTTCAAAACTGTACAAAACGCTGGCAGGAGAGTCAAACCTAGAAGCCGCTCCCCAGATGGGTTCACTGACACACTGCTGAAGTGCATTGTTTCCATGCTCGGTGAGCATATGTGGAGCACTTTGGCCCCTGGCAAAGAAACTGTCAAAGAAGCAACATCCCTAATGTCGTTACAAGCCATCTTCTGTCTCCCGTTTCACGCAAACGACTCCTGGGCTAGCACATGCCGATAGAGATTCAGCCTCGCTTGAAGGAAAACCAGTCGAGCGGTCTGCTGTTGTTCAGAGCTGCACAGTTTCAAGCACACCATACAATGCTTTCTGCAGTGTAGCATGGCAGTTCAGCCGGGAGTACAGCATGCACAGTTGTTCCTAGTAAGGCTTACTTGCCACTCTGTCGAACTTTGTTGTAAATGCGAATAGTAGGCTATGTATTTTACACATATAGGGTGCAGCGCATACAGAAATATACAGCAGAAGGAAAAACATGTAACGGCAGGTACGTACGAAACAGCGAAGCACAATCGATATACCAGTGCGTCACGCAAAGAGGGAGGGAATGTCAGTGTTCCACTCCACCGTATCGTAACGTACTTGTCACCGTCTTCGCAGGCGTCAGAGCCTCTGCACAAACATCCAGAAAAGGATTACAAGTCAGATACAACGGGGCGCGGGATTCCTTATAGAGCTGTGACGGACGACCCCTTTTGCTCACAAGCATGTCGCGCCACAGCCTCGGCAACAGTAATAATTGTGGGAAGAATGCAGTTTTTAAGCCTCGTCAAACGAAAGATGAGTAGACGTTGATACTAGTTCTTACTCAGGAAGACTTCGTAGCTCAGCCAGGGCTTCAGTCGAGAGGAGCGGGCCAGCTGGCTCCACCACTGGATTGTCTCTCTGATCAATGCGGCGTTTCTGACTCAGTTGAAGGAGTTGCAATGCGGATGCATTATGAGCTGACCCTCCCACTGAAACGGAAAAAGGGGGGAACGAAAACAGGCAACGAAGTACATTATGCACTGACGTTGATTTGAGACAAAAGGGCGCAGCTATTGCACTGTGCTCGTGTTACACGTAGAGCCTACCTAATCGATCATACAGCTTTGCTTTCCGCTCCAAATGAGTCGACACAGCATTGATGTCCCGACTGTTGTTTATTCGGTCTTGCTCGTCAGCTGCATTCCTCAAGGTCACGCCCTCATTCTTGCCAGCGTACTGCCGCCCAATCCAATCTAATGGCTACAGTTCCGCATGAAAAAGGAAGGATAACGCAATTTCTTGCATCTGATTATGCAGTCCGCATGGCTGCCTATTCAGGACATTTATAGGCATTTTAACGTAGCAGAAGGTGCAGATGCGTAGCTGAGCTGAAAACAATTTCCACAGGGCAGGGAGGAGCAGCTTATTCAAAAGAATTACCTTTTTTGACGGACGCGTCCACCTCCGCGTACACGGGGCGTCATGTGTAAAAACTCTGCCTTCTTTGGCGGCTTCAACAAAGAGGTGTCGCTCCGCATCGAGTCGCTGTTGTTGACTCTCCCGCTGCTTCCTGACGATTAATGACAGGCGAATTTGAGACTTCTGGGAAACCCCACGGACAGGAACAGGCCGTTCAAAGGCCAGTGCGCTTTCAGTGAGCCAACCATATGTTGAACTCATCCTTAACCGCAGCGAATGGCCCTGAGCGGCCGCAGCCAGAGACGGAGGCACCCACCTCACTTAGTCCTTGCAGAAAGCATCCAGAGATAGCTGCAGCTGGAATAATGGGTGTTGTTGCTCACTGAAAGGTTCTACATATCTACAGGGCAGGCAGGCGGTGATCCCAGCACCGTAACGGCTTCAGATACCACAGGGGAACCACCGTACTAGGTGTCTGGTATGATAGCTGATAAATAGCTGCACTGGCTGCAGATGAAGACCGTGAACAACTGCATTTGCAGCTGGTGAACTTTTTATGTGTTTGCTAGTCAAAGGAAGAAAATGCTTCGCAGTGAAGCAACGGGGCTTGGGAAAAGCCCCATGGGACCAACGGACGCGCAGCACATTCAAAATGAGCATGCACCGCTCGCTAATCAACATTATACACCTAAACTGTTTTCAAGTATTTGAATGGTCTATGTAATTTTGTAATGCTTTTCTGGGGGTATGCTCTCCATCGCGCATGTCCAAGTAAGCGCCGGTGGGCAACGTCCGTAATCTTCAAGCCTTCCTACCCTCGCGTTTCCGCATCCATTTATGTTTTCAGCTATAGCTACGAAAACCTAGTACAGAGACGGCCTTAGCCTGTGCGTATGGCACTATCATTGATTCGGACCAGCCTAGAAGAGGCGCGGTGTACTAACATAGGGAGCCGATAGGCTTCGCAGGATTTAAAAATCACGCTAGCCTCTAGGGAGACTCGAAGCAGTCAATAGGGAAAGCGTGAGGGTGCTTTTGTTCTTCATTTGTACCCTCGCATCACCTGCCCGTATGCGGTCGCCACGATTCGGCAGCGCTCATGACGGGATCTGACGAAGGGGCGCCGCAAAGGGACAACTTAACTCTGGAAAACCATGAAAAGGAATTCGAAAGTTCACAGGCAAAGGAGAAAGATGAAGGGGTGAAAGAAATTAGTGACTGTGCAGCCCCTGGGCAGGAATCGGCCTGCACCGAACCAGACCGTCCTGACGAGGCCAGCGCGGGTGCGAGTGATGCACCGGATTGCTTTGTTTCATCTGCTCGTGTAGAGGTGGAGCCCAGGGATGATGATGCTGATGATGCATGCACAGACAATTTGTTGCCTGCAGCCCCAGCAACAGATGAAGAGTGCAAACCTAGTGGTCAGCCGGGAGCGGAAGAGGATGATGTTGTTGAAATATCGGCCGACATTATTGCTGCTGCCGCCGCAGCCTGCAAAGTCGGCGGCGAGCAAAGCTCGCGCGATACGCCTGCTCCACAGGAAGCTGAACCGTCAATGTTCACAAGCCTGGCGTCAGATATGCCGCCCCCTTCCTTCTTACCGCGCCAGTTACGCATTAAAAGTAAGCTGGACCGGCAGTGCTGCTGCATCCAGTGCCTACCGCTGTTACGGTAGTGCCTACGCCTGCTACCAACCTGCTGCATGGCGTGGTGTTGGTATTAGGCGTCGCCTCCATATGTGCTGCGTTGCTTTCAGGACACGCCAACAGAGCACGCGCTCAGGCAACGCCGAGTACTTCGGTTTCCACGAACCCGACTGCCGCTGCTCACCCGAGTGAAGAGGGAGGGCAAAAAGAGGCGCAAGCACCAACTGACGATGTACATGCTGCAGCAGGCGACCGCAGCAAAGTAGACGATGAATTCGTCCTCTTTATGAAGGAGATCCAACAGCTGGACAGTCAGAGGGAAACAGATGAGCAGAACTCAAGTTCAGATGACAAGGGAGGCACGTGTACCGTTTCCGTTGCAGAGCCGCTGGGAGATAGCCAACAACCATCAACGCTCAGTCCGACCGCTTCTGAGAGTCCTCAGAATGCCACAGACCAAGGGATTTCGGCCCCTGGTAATAATGAGCAGCAGCAACCTCAAGAGAACGAGCCAGTTTGGCAAGCGGTTGTAGATGCCATTTCTGGCAAGACATACTACTGGAATGTAACAACTGATGAGGTTGCATGGCAACTGCCCGGCAGTTCCGCACAACCCGATGCTGCACAGGAATACGCGCAGGACCAGCAGCAGCGGCAGCAGCAGCAGCAGCAGGATCTGGTACAGTGGGCTGCAGCGACATTTAAACTTACCCAAGAGCTGTCAACGTGCTCAGAGAAGGTCCAACAGCTCATGTTTCAGCTGGACTTCATGGAAGAGGAATTGGACGCAGAGTACGAAAACGCCATGTCGGCGCAGGCAGCGGTCCCCGGTGAAAAAACTGATGTCAGCCAGCGCTTACAGCGATTCCGTTCCATGAGAAAGCAGCGAGAGCCACCCCGGCCCAAACGACCACATGAGGGGAGAGCCAGTGGCTCGGATGATGAATTTTTAAAGGAGTTGATAGACCTTCAACTCCAGCAAGAGCGGCGCACTGACCCTGCACAGTGTGCGGCCTGCCGACAGCGACTAGCGGAGTCTAGAGGAACACAGCCTCAACAGGCGAAGGTAACTTAGCTGGAAGTGCTTGCTTGCAGTTCTGTTTCATATGCACAAGGGCAGGAATTCATCATGTCATTACAACCTGGTGGCCTTTTTTCCATAGGCCCCCCAGGTACCTCGTATCCTCTGTGTGCTTGCTGCAGGTTCGCTCGCTGGCGTCTTCGCTGGCACGGCGTCTTGGAAATGTGGAGAAAGAGTGGGCTTCAGCAATGCTAGCTGCCTTAAAGGCTCGGTTGGTGAGTCGCAAGCTTCTTGATTGCCGCATCGCAGCATAGCTAAGTGCTGACAGCCAGCCCTGGTCTGTTGGACAAATGGTTAACTTTCGTTTGCATGAATCCTCTTGGCTTGTCCTGCTTTGTGGCTTGTGTGTCTGAAGGATGATTGGATAGATGGGGGCCTTAGTAGCAGCTTTTTCCTTAAGAGGCTTGAAAAAATGCAGCAAGATTTCCAGGTATCAGAGGCCCTGAGATCCTAATCCCCTGAGATCTTACAGAAGTGATATAAGCAGTACTATCTAAAGGGAGTCGTCCTCCATCGCTTGGATTGCTTCGAATGGAGGACTTGGACTTAGTGGGGCTGACTGTGTTTGCTGCAGAAGCATCTTGTGTATGACGTGGAAGCCGAAGGGCGTCATCAAGAACTAGCATCTGTATTCCCCTATTCAGCTGCCGCGGCAGCTGTCTCAGCTGGTGGAGCAACGAAGGCGTCTCCTCGAAACGCCCTTGCTGGTGTTACGGGGATGTCTGCTTCGGATAAGGGCAGCACAAGCCGTTCTACAAGTGGCTCTAGGAACGCTGGTGCTGTGCCAAGAGGCAGCAGCAAATCCAGCGAAGTGCCGACGGCAGTTCGCACTGCCCCTCCTACACCTGAAGGCCCCCCACCGACGCTCCCCGATGAAGTGCCTCCAGCAGCATCAGGAGCCGCAAAAGCGGGGGCAGCACCAGCAACAGGTATGTCGCTGGGTGTGATCAATACTTTGCAGATTGCCAAGGACCCGTTGTTTACGCACGGATGTGGGTATCTCCACAACGGCGTTTTGATACGTGCTTGCGTTATCTGCTTGATCTTGGAGATCTTGGGACCTTTAGTAGCCCTTTGGGCCCACCTGCGAACTAGACTTGCATGTTTAGTGGCATCCCAGCTCAATTTTTCCCGAGTCTCGGCATAGCGCGTACTTAGCTTTGACCCGCACAGGACGTTAGTCCCGATGGGTTGTTGCTGAGTTATGCACCTTCTAACCAGCTTCATAGACACAACGACTCCATTTGCCAAGCTCTCCCGAACCACAATGCCTTCCGCTGCGTAAACCATCAGCAGGGCGGCTTGCGCATGCAGCAGCCGCTGAAATCACTACCAGACTAGCGGCCCTCGATGGCCGCCAGCGCTCTTCCGGGCGTGTCGCCACAAGGCAATGCAGCCCATCTGTATTGCAGGTCCTTGGAGTGTTCAGGCAGGTTCATGATGCAGTGCAAAGTCAGGTACTTGTGCAGCTACTGATGTGCCGCACACAGAAGTTGCGGCAGCGCGCTTTTTGAACTCCAGGCGGCTTTTAGACATCTCGCGTCTAAGCGACTGTCGCGTTTGCCTTCTTTTCTGTAGAATGCATTCTAGCGTCTACGTACATGTTTGGCGATCTGCAGATAATAACCGGCACCAAGACGCAGGTCCGAAGGCTCCTGCGGTCTCGCGGGAGGGAGCCCAAGGGTCTGGTGTGACTGCGGCGCCTGTTAAGCGGGCGCTTGGCATCTCTGGCGTCAAAAAAATTAGTTCTGCCAATCCGCTTGTGCGGAAACGCATGCAGCTCGTTGAAAAGTGGCAGAAAAGCCGGGAGAAGGATGAGGAATCCGAAGAGGAGGTCAGTGTCCTAACTGCTCGTCTCCGTGCGAACAGATACTGCGCACAGCCGTTGTGACTGTTATGCTGGACTGCCAGTTTCATTTGCTATCATGTATGCAGGACTACGAAAAACGAAAAGAGCGGTTAAAGCAAAAGAAAATCGAAGAGTGGAAGGAGAGGGAAATGGCAAGGTCTGTGAATTCTTCTTTGCTTTGCGTGGAATGCCATAGTATATTTCTCATTATGGCGGCACATCTGCAGGAGGGTAGAAGCATTCGGAGCATCAACTTAGCGTTCCTTTGCATTTTCGGGGCAGATGTTGGTTTCATATGGGCGCATCTACACGTTGACAGTTGTGACCTTCTGTGTATGTGCAGTCGCAGAGGGATGCAAAATGCCAACTTTATCGAAGTAACTGCAGATTGGCGTACCCTCGTGCAAAAAAAATGAGTCTGCTCACAAAAACGTGGGGGATCCCGCTACGAACTAAGGGGGCTTTTTCCACACCAGACTCCTGCATTGCGGGAAATTTGACGGTCGCTTTAGCTTTTCTGTAACTGGAAAATGTTTCCTGCCTGCATTGGCGGCTAGGAAGCAACCAGCCAAGAGCAAATGCTTTGAAACATAGTGCCGGAGACGCTTCTGGCTTATTTGTCGTGGTTGTCCGCAAGCTTCAGGATTCATACTACTAGTCTTCTGTAGTTGCGGGCTAGAGAGGGATAACACCAGCTCCTTATAATAAACTTCTTTAATGCTGCGCATCACCAGATCGGGAAACTCCCATTGCAGTCGTTGGAATCCTTAGTCACACGATGTTCAAATAGTGCAGGCTAGGGGCATGAGTGGTTCTGCGGAAGAGAGAGGAAGAGTTGATGAGTTAGGGAAGTCTCAGACCACTAAGTGGCGTGGTGCCGGTGCAGGCGACAGCAAGCTACGCTGTTGTGGCCAAATAGAATTCGTACTTGGCTACGGGCAAAACAGTGAGGTTAGTGTAGGGCTTTACGCTCCTCCCGACCACTCCCCAAACAGGCTTGCTGTACGCACCTGCCCGGGACAGTTCAAGTTATTGGGCATATGCAGCTTCAGTGTACCGGCAGCTAGTCTGTCAGTTGTGAGGGGTGGGTGACAGAACACTGCTCATAAGGGAAGCAGCATGATATGCATTGGAAAGAAAATTTTATTTAGTACGTCTCTTCTTAACAGATTGAGTGAGCCGGACCAGGGTCTAGTCATCAGGGGATCGGTCAAATAAGGGTGCATGTCTGCGTGCGTGGGTCCACCGAGCCTCGAAATCATCGGTAAGAGGAACGGGTCGACCGATTATGCTACAGCCCTGCTGCTGTTGGTCTCCCCTGTGCTTTGGTAACAGTGTGGGGAGTTCCTGAGACACCGCGGTAGCGATCTGGGAAGAACGCGCGTCCTCAGCAGTTCTTGCAGATCCCTTCCTATACGACAATGCGCCCCTCAGCACCATCAGCAACGTACCACCGAACAATGCTTCTGTAGCATAATATTTGTGGCCAATCTCCGGGCATGGCAGACTGCACGGTTGTGTAGCAGCATGCATCCTTCGCATCCTTCGGGCCTCCCGTGATAAATGGGATCAAGGTTTCGAGTTTTTTCATCAATCGCTACTAGAAGGGGGATTGAGTAATTCCAAGGTGCGACGCAACACGCCAGTGAGTCGGGCATTCATCGTACGCTGCATTCGCTGAGTGCGCAGGTTATACAGCGCTGGCCATACGTGTTACCCCAACTAATGTTATCACGGAGCTAAGCTCCAATAATAAATCTATCAGCGACTGCGCAGACTGGGGAATCTTCAGCAGTCAAGTGCGTTCGACCCAAGTGAAAAAAACTTCCGGGCGAAGAACTACTGTCTATATCCTGCATACCGCTACTACTCCACCTGAAACATGCCATAGCTTTGGCACGAAGCCGCATCGGCCTACCCTTGGATAAACTCAGCAACTCCTACACAACGCGCCTGCTAGATACCAGCAAATAAATTTTATCTGGTGACGGACGATCCACTGACTCCCAGGTCCAGTAAGCAAATGCAAAAAACTTAAAAGCTGATAGACAAACATGAACAGGAACAACAAAAGCACAAGCTGCAACGAAGCGGTGTCGGTGTTAACGCTTCGCAGGAAGTGTCCGTGGAGTTCGGGATCCTCAGGTCGTTCCCAGGGCTCAGTCTGGTCACAGTATGCCGACAAAGTTTCTGGCCAGAATGAGCTTCTGTTTCAAGGGACCTTCCCGTCTTGTGTCGCTTTGGAACTTCCTTCCGCAGAATGAATGAAGATGCACGAAATCAGCAGCCCTCCTCTCGAAAAAGTGAATATTCTTCTGCTTCGGCAAGACAATTCAGGCGTTTTCTTTTGTTCGCCGAGCTTGAAATTCCATAATTACCAGAGCTAGGAGGCGGGGCCTGCACGGGATCAATCAGCATGCCGCCCTCACTATAATGCAGACAGCTACTGTCTGGGCTATGAGCTGCTCTTGCCACGCACGCCTCAGAAGTGCAACTACACTTACAAAATGGTAAGTGCAGCAAGGGCCCCTAGATCTGAAGCAAGTGCTTCCCTTTTGATCCCAAACGTCCCGTTGAGGAACTGCAAGGACAATGCACATGCAATACAACCAGAGGTTGCGACTGCCCTTCGTTAAGCATGCGCACTCCTCAGCTTGAGTTTTCTGAATTTGTCGGCCTTCTTGGAACTTACGTCGTCTCCAGATACTTGCTCTCCACCTTCACCAGTGAAATATTTGTCCTTAAAAATTACCAAACAAAATGCTGATAGTCCATATTTGAATGGAGATAGCGCCTGCATCGGGACACAGCTATACGCAAGCGCGCTGAGGTATACTGCACTGAAGCGGCATGCAAGTAGGATGAGAAACTGTGGTAAGCAGTGTTTCACCCACCGCAACACCCTGAAGAAATGGCATCAGCTGGTCGATCTGCGTCATGAATCCAGAAAATAGGGCTAGGACAACTTGGGCCACTTGAGTTACGGCAAGTGCGACGACCTCCTTCACATATTTAACACATAGCACAGCGAATGAACAGATTCATTATCCCTGGGTCATTGCCTCGAAGCAGTTCTGGAGTTACTGATTGACATGTCTGCCAAGTGGTGGCGCATGCGCTGAAGTAGCTCTGCACTTCGCTGGGCGCAGGAGAACTAATACAGACGTTGAGGCAATCTCAGCAGAATCCTTCGGTGGCAGCAACAAAACACTAACAGCACGTTTGTGTCGTATAGCGCATAGCAGGGTATATCGTGCAATCCTGGTTCTTTACAAAGAAAATTATCAAGTAGCCTTACATCAGTCACTATGGCCGATATGAAGTAGCCGTATGATTGCAGAGATAAGACGGAAAGAAGCAATACCCCTAAAGAAGCGAAAAACTTGGTTGCCGTTGCAGCCAAACCCATTATCCAGAAGGTGATCCTGATGCCAATAAGTAGGACCGCATGCATGGAAGTAGGCGTAAGTGAGCCCATTTTCACCCCAGTGGCCACGACACTGCGATATGTGTGCAATTCTGCGACGGCTAGCCAACCTTACAGGTGAAAGATGATAGGAAAAATTAGGAACAATATGGTGTCACTGGTTGAAGCCCCGATGAAATATACCCACATGCGCAGGACACCTGCAAAACGCAGCATGTGTTACTTCTTAGTTTTTGCAGCGAAAAGCGAAGAAGCACCCACAGCAGCGACAGATACATCCCTTTTCTCCGACAAGGGTGCATCCGCTGGGCTGGCATCGCGCTGCAAAACAGAAATGTCAAAGCAAGGCCCCGTAGGCTTCAGGAGCCAGCGCTATCATCACAAAAATACCTGATTCATATTCCCTCTGCGCCACAGGACGGGCTTGTGGGAAAATGCTCGCAACGGCAAATATGCAGGCAAGCGACTGAGCACAAACAAAACCAGTCCACACCAATCGAACGTTGGCGTGGCCTACTGCGTGCAAAGGAAAAAGCCTTGCCGCACCTGGGTCAAGACGATCTGGTAGCATGCCGACACACGATTCCAGGCGTCCCCAAGACTCCAGCCCATCCTGAAGAATAAAGGCATATTGCACGAGAAGAATATCTGTTCCCGATTTGTACGCATCACCGTTCTAGTTCGTGCCTTGCAGGGGAATCAACGAACAATTGAGACTAAAGCTGCCTACGACGCCGAACCTCTGTTCAGCTTACTGGCAAAAGATGAAAGACGGCATAAGTGCCGTTATCAGGGTGACTGCCAAGCGAGCATACGAGGTAGATGGGTCCCTCCACCGCAACAAGAGCCCCCGCTTTGTCAGGATCAAGGCCTCAGTCAACGGTGAAATGCGTCCACTTTTCCGCGCGTTTCTTGTACGGCCGACGGACCTCATGGCTTGAACCACGTCGCGCTGAGCCGTAATCGCACGGTTAGTCTTGCCGCCTTGCGCGATGGTGCCATCCCGGCCGGAAGCTTCCCTCGACCGAAGGCATTCCGATCCCGATTCGTGCGGGCTCCTGCGAAAAAGCGCAGTCCGTTGTGCGTCAACTGATGCTAACTGCTACACCTGGTAGATTATAAAACAGTCGTATTCTCTTTGGTACATAGCGTACGTGCACTCACTTAAGTTGTGGATGTTTAACTTTAACATCCATTGCATAGATTTCACGTTAGTTTTCGTGTTGCAAGAGAAAAACTGTGCTGCCTCCGGTACGCACTGATAGCAAATGGCTGACAGCGAGGGGACTGTCTAACACTATCTTAAGCTTACAGTTTTGTCCTGTTGCAGTCCTCAAGTCTGTGAGTATGCGCAGGGCCCTGCGACGCGAAGCAAAAAGCTCCTTCGGTAATGGTCGCGTACTCTCTAGGCACAACCCCACTTATTAAGGTCACTTGCAAAAGAGCTCAGCGCTTTTCTTTCAAACGAAAATAGCTCTTGAAGTGCAGCGTGTGGGGGTTCAGGACGTTCAATATGGGCTGACTATAACTGACAGTGATTGAAACCCGTCTTGCGACACATGGAAGTAAAAGTGTCGCTGTGCCTCAACGAGACGGGAATCAACACTTCCGCTGGCATCGCTTACCGCAGGCTCAAGTATGGAAGAGAACGTGCAGCTCCTTTGTTTAAAATCATCTTTCCCTTGTTCTTCCTGTCAGTGCAAAACACAACAGATACGAGAACAGCTTGCAAAATGGCCCGCGCTGCAGCCTGTAGGCAGCCTCAATGCACCCCGTTGTTACGCACTCCGCACACCGCGAGCAAAAGCAGTGCACTGATGAGACGAATTCAATAAGCACAAGATAAAACTTTGGGTCTCGAAGGCAATGTGCGGGGAGCGCCTGAAGACGACTTCCAGCCCAGCAATAATTCGAGAAGTTATGGGTGTGATACAGTGGAGAACCTTTAACAAACCCTACCCAGTTCCTAAGGAACTCTTGACCCTCAAGCCTCCATGTGTCCGCCCATTGTTGTAGCCGAGCAGTCTTAGACTGAGCATCGAGATGATGAAGGGCTGTGGCCTTAAGGATGAACTCAGCAATGTTTGCATCGACCCCGCAAGGTTTGCAGCCCAAGTGTTCCAGCCAAGAAACCGCAGCAAGGCGATCTCCATAGTATAAAACGCGCCCTTCTCCTAGCAGAAGCACCTGAGTTGCGCAAAATGGCAGCAACGCCAGAGTTTTCGTGCCCTGTAAAGTTCACAAATGGCCGCCATGAGACGGAGTGGGTCTGGAGGTGGGGGAAGCCGCAACTTTGTCGAACCTTGTTAAACAAAGAGAAGCACGAGCTGCTAGGCTGGTGGATAGTACAGACGACAGTACAACCAGCTGAAGCAAGAGTCGCCAGCTGATCGCAGACAGCCTTGGCCATGAATGAGTCCAAGCCACTCGTCGGCTCGTCGGCAAATATAACGGATGGGTTACTCAAGAGCTCGCTGGCTATACATAGCCGTTTCTTCTCCCCTCCGGAAATTGACCTGCAGTTGTACGTAGCTAAAACCAGGAAGCTCTGAGCTGACCACGCCACCTCTGCGCGGGTGTACTCGACCTCTGGTATGTTTCCTGCACTGCTGTCGGCTATGTGCTGTATGACGAGAGGAGAAACAGCAATCAGCTGCTTACCCTCGAGCAGCTTCATGCGGACTCCCAATAAATGACCTTGATATATGTGCCAAACCAAAACAATCCAACAAGCACGCTGTGGTGCGTTTTGCTTCGCTTGTTGTTGTTCCTTTCGGCAGGCGGAGGCGCGCCTACAAAGGGACGCATGCAACAGAAGACAGATGCAGCAGGGTATCAGGCCCTGAATCCGCCTTAAACGCAGTAGCTTAGTCAAATACTGCCGAAGCATGAACAGTGAA
>HG713182.1:0-22558 GCA_000499725.1 Eimeria brunetti | reverse complement strand
CATACGACAAAAATTGGCAGCACGGAGCAACACGGGGGGGGCAGGGGGGGGGGAGGGAACCAGATGACGAGCCGTGGCACGGATCGAGAATCGCTGTTCTGCTAAGCATATACCTGAAAGAACAGGTGTTCCTCCACCGTCAGATATCCGAAAATGATGTCTTCCTGCTGGATGAAGCAGCTTAGCTCTTTGCACAACTGAGGCGTGCAAGGCATGCCGTTCATTTCCACTTGCCCCCGCAGGCCTGTCGAGACCCTACCGCTCAAGCAATTCAGCAGTGTTGATTTGCCGGCGCCGCTGCTTCCCATCAGGGCAACTGCACACGCAAAGCCATCAGGGGGACATGAACATGCATCTTGTGTCAGACAGCTGTTCAGGCCGCACAACTCTTGCTTTGTGCGAAGGTGGCAGTCCTGTGTTTTTAACAAAAAATTATGGAATATGTTGGGGGCATACCGCAGTCTCCCGGGTTGAATACGAGCTCTAAGCCGTCGAGACACAAAATGTCCCTCCTGGGTGCCCGTCGTTCGTCAGCTTCCACATCCACTTTGTTCCTTTTTCTCTTACCACAACTGCAGATCTTTTGGCATGATCTGGAGAGGCAGCTGCCTCCCTGAGGAAGAGCAATGGAATCTGCAGGACACGCAGGACATGCGCAGCAGCGTCAGATGCACTTCAAACTTCCAAATGAAGATATGCTAAACAACGGAAGAGAAACTCTTCAGGCTGTTGCTTCTGGGGCTGCGCGTGCAAGCACTGCAAAGTACCAAGGGAATCAGTATATGCGCTCGGCTTACAAGTGATGTCTTTACAGCGCAGCACCACAGGCTGCACACCTCCAACGCCTTTTTCTGCTTCATTACGAGAAGCATCTTCATGCGTGATGACCAAGTTACAGAAGTCATCATTAGGCAATGGTGGTGACAGCGGGTTACTGCAGGTGTTTGAAAGATTTGCCATGACGTCAGGCGACACCTTGCCCGAGGTGCGGTCTGATGGCACGAAGAGGGCCCGATCTGGACTCAGGCTGCCTCCTTCAAACTTGCTAATAGAGAGGGCCGGACTCGTTGATCCGGCTCCTGCTGCCTCCGGCGGGTCTGCAGCTTGCATGATGCTTGAGCTGTGTGGGTTCCTTGCCCTGTAGCGGCGGTGCTTCGCTGGACATACACTGCGGGAGAAGAGCCCTCTTCTCTGTTACCTGTGTAAGAAGCTGCTGGTTGCTTACTGCGGTGGGCAGCTTCAATGTTTGTCCTGTGTATTGTGGGGTAGTTAAGGTACTTCCGGCCGCGGGCCACGCTCGGCAGCAGTCACCGGGCTACGAGAGTGATGTCTGAACACGCAACCAGCATCACCTTGGCAGGCTTGCAGTCTTTGTAGCAATTAAGGACGCTGCTCTGTTGCGTGGGGTTCGAGGGACAGTCGTCACTGACGAGCCCAGCGAATTCTGGAGCGCCCCCCCCAAAAGTGGTTTGAGCCACGCGATGGCCTCTAGTTCAAATTGAGTAGGGAAAACTAAAGTTGAACCAATTATGCACTTCTTGGTGCAGTGGAAGACCCTTTCTTGGTCATGGCAGACAAGCGAACTCCCAGAAAAAGAGATGCATGCTGCACTCGGGCCCCCCCAACGTGGTGAAATACACCTTCATTCCTCGCGTAGTTATTTACAAATGCAGAACAACTAATGAAATTTGACACATTCCAATTACCTCCTTGTGCTGCACAGACACTTTAGTAAGCAGCGGCCGCTCCCGCCGCCCTAATGAGGTACGCCGCTCACTGCCAACAACAGCGGCTCGCCATATTGTTCAACATCCCAATAAAGGTCAATATTATATCAATATTCTTCGAAAGGTAGAAGAGAAGACATTGTCTGTGAAAATATAACTCTGCATTCTTTTGACCTATCAACTGAGCCGTTGGCATATTGCTGATGCTGTCTAGCGCTGGACACAAGAAGACTAGGCAGCACAATGCTGGGGTTCATGAATATCTCATTATCCGATTCTCGACAGCTCTGCTGTCAAATGAGTCGGGGAGTGTACCCTTATTCTCCTCGTGCACAAAGGCGCTTGAGGAAGCCTGCACGCTCGGTTGCAGACAGAACAATGCTTTGGGTGCTGCACCCTCCAGCATAGCTGCCCTACTACAGCATGCGACCAAGCTGCTTCCTTCGGTAATCCAGGTGGATCCGGGTTAAAGTAAAAGCTGGTCCGGGCCGTCTTTTTATTGTTCGT
This sequence comes from Eimeria brunetti, assembly GCA_000499725.1. Taxonomy (NCBI): domain Eukaryota; phylum Apicomplexa; class Conoidasida; order Eucoccidiorida; family Eimeriidae; genus Eimeria; species Eimeria brunetti. The sequence goes on along the minus strand of HG713182.1, from coordinate 20,324 downwards.
GGCTGAAGTGGCTTCTGACGATTGAAGCAGCTTATGACAATTTGATGGTGTTTTGAGGGTCCTCCATGGTGTCCAAGTACCGTAGGGAGCTGCAACAGAGTCAAAATGTTCGCTGTGAAGGTCCGCAAAATGTTCCTGAAAAGTGTCTGACCTTACCTCCAGCCTCAGGCCGCTTAGACACACCGGCCAACGGGCATGGGCTAGTGCTAAGGGAGACGGACTAAGGTGGGTTGCAACGCACCCTGCGGCATTTAGTACTGCAAGGGCAGCCAAACTCCGTTCGTTGCATGCACAAATGCTGTTGAGAGTCGATAAGCTTACATCTGGAAATCCATAGTCAGTCTTGGGACAAGTAGCACATTAGCAATCTTCCGTAGCATGCTGCATATGCCTTTTCTTCCGTAAGAGACCTTACGCCCCCGTGTGAGCTACCGACTCGGAAAAGCCCTAAGGGAGGACAGAATAGAAAGCGAAATGTCACGGAGGGATAGAAGGCACCAAATGCTGCTGAGTGACTGACTTTTTCTAGCCACTGACTCGTGGCCCCGATAGAAGAGGGCGTGCTCAGTTGGCTAGCCAGTGGTCAACCACGGCGTTGCAGTGCCTGTGGGTTTGAAACGGCTCTTTGGAGCTGGCATTCCAACACTGAAAAATACTAGCCGGTCCGCTGCAGTCCGGCAGGTTTTATCTCCGCGCGTGCAGAGGCTAGACCAAACACAAGATGAGGGGCACAATAACGTGAACAGCTGAAACGGCAGTCCCCGGTGGCCCTGAGCTTGCTGTAAGTGTAGTAGGGAGTGTTGATCGAAGTGCAAAAGGGACTAGCCTCTGAGAGGAGATACAAAAGGGGATACGTGAAACTCTCTTTGAAAACCTTACCATTCTCCTGGCCATTTGGCGTAGCGTTCTCTTCTTTCACATCGGCCATCAATGCTCAGTTATTCTGGCGGTACTGCCTTCGTGAGTTGAAAGTTTGAAAGAATTCCGGTGAATCCCTAAACCCTTCTAGAAGGCCAGAGTTGATTGTATGGATCGCATCTCCCCGTTGACGGTAACGTCAACGGGGAGATCTAGGCTGCCGCATTAATATGGGAACGAACGGCAGAGGGCCCTACCGACTGCATGGTCAACTTTTCCTGCTGTTCACCCGCTAAACTAAGAAGTTGCAAGTTCTGAAAGCGACAGTACGACGGCCTATGTCACAGTTTTTTGCCTGGCATGGTTAAGCTTTCCGCATGCATTCCCGCGATGCTCCAAGCTGTGTGGGAAGGTCAAAAGCTGCTACCGAATGGGACTGCCTTCAAACAGCCAGGTCTAACTTCCGTTCAGGCAACGGTGTTCCAGTGTAAAGCAGGGATATCGGGGAGCAACGGACCGAAGAGTACACGTTCAATAAAGCCATTCCCCCCAACAGAGGAAATCAGACAACTTTGAGGAGTTCTGCGGAGTATAGTCACAAACGCTGCACAACCGTGCTATTGGCGCGTTCCGTTTTGCCTTCTTCTGGGTTGTTGTTGATGGTCATGCAGTGGTTGTTACAAAGGCGCTTCATGAGCTCGGAGCAGAATCTCCAAGTCAACTCCTGCAGTCCTTCTCCTCGGAAAATCGTGAAGCTTTCAAACATGGTTAATGGATAGCCCTACGACTTCCTCGGCTGTAACTGTACAGCGCACTTGCTGAGTCTACCCACGTCAACATAGACGCTATCGGAGCCCGTAACTGACAGTAAACCCATCGTGGAATCTAGTAGGTATTCTCCAGTTCCGTTCGGAAACTGGAACGTTCTGCAGACAGCAGTCTGCAAGAATCGCGCTTTGCTGTATTGCACCGTTTTCTTGTGAAAATTTGGAAAAGTCTGGAGGCAATATTCGGCAGAGGGGCGCATCCTAAAGCATCAAAGCTTTCGTCTGGCTGCGTTACTCATTGACCGCACCGTCCAGTCCTACACTATGATTGCCCTTTTTGTGTAAACCATCTGTGCGAAGCGGAGCTGGAGCGTACAAGTGCCTGAAATTATATACGTTTATACGCATGTACATGAACAGGAAGCACATTCACTAATAATCACTGCTGTACACCACGCCACCCTGTTGCTGGTTGAGCGTCGTTGCTCGCACCTACCCTGATGAACTATTCGGTGTTACCAACTGAAATGCCAGTCCTTGACCCTATACAACGTCCGCAGTGAGCTGCATTACAGTCGAAAGACTGCGGATATGGGTTTGTTTGTTCCTAAATGGCAGCCCACCTTCCATCCAGCCCCAGGCCCCCTATACACACCGCCAGAATGTGCGTCCGGCGCGAAATGACGCGAAATGAGATGGGCCCAAACGGATCCTGCCGCAAGTATTGCAAGGCAGACGAATATGCAAGCACAACCCAGCCCCCTTCGCTGCATCCTCTATCACTGAATGGGATTGAAAGGCAAATGCCTCGGAGTCCATCGCGTCTCTGCAGGCAAGTAGAGACAAATGTACCAGCTTCCCATAGAGCATGCTACCCGTACAGGTAGTACAGTCGTTGTTCACGCACGGCACCACTGCTCGCACGTGCTGCTTCATACAAATCCCAGTTCAAACATCATTTCAGGACCCTCATTATGATGGTACTGATTTGTGAGGATACTCAAAAACTGCTTTCCTCGGGCTCGAGGTTCAATGGCTGGCTGCATGCAGGCTTAATGGGCTACTCCCTTCCAAGGGGCTGAAAATAGCAATATTATGTTTGTCTCGGATAATGTAGGTCAAGACCTCTGTTTTATTCTTCTTTTTGTAGCAAATAAAGTGATTATTTGTCGCTAAGAGATTCAGCGTCGGTGGCAGCGGTGTTTGCTTCCACAGTCACGAACAGTCCGTCGACGACGTTTTCAGAGGCTTCGTCTTCTGCACCGCTTGCCTTTAAGATCGTCGTTCATAGTTGCTTTTTTGATATCAGGGCTTTTTCCTTCCCTATCTTGTTTCAGCTGAACAAGATAAGTATACAATCACTAGTAAGCCACCCGCTGGCGTGACGGGTTTTTGGTTCCAACCCATCTCAAAAGGAGGAACTGAGGACCCCCTCTGTTTCCAAAGGGTGGCTCTCCTTTCATTGTGCAGGTGAAGGTGCCTAGACTGCGGATTCGTCGTCAGATCAGAGACACTCCAACGTGGCACAGGTCCTGGGGAGCAAATGCATGAACAGAATAAAGGTAAGCGAAAATACGTGCTGGTGTTTCTTCCTCTTCATTTTTTTCTCAATGGGCAGTTTGCATCTGTTAGTTACATCCTAGCCTCTTTGCCTCTTGTCAAGGGAATATTCAACCAACTCCAGCCTATGGGCCGTAGCCTCTGTTGATCGCCCATTGTACTTGTTGCATTGGATTGCTGCTAGGCGAAACAAAACCTTCTGTACATCTCTTTTGTGCCGGGCAAGAAGAGTTATATTGATGCATTTTTCGCTGTGTTTGCTGTTATTCTCATGCAGCTCTAAGATGAACATGGGCGTTTTCTTTAGGACGCTGCAGGCATTGGCGCAGCGCCACCTGAGCGACCATATCTACCGAGTTCTTGTTGTACGTATTTCCCTGTTTCATCTAAGTACCATACTAAGGCATTCATTTGCGTCTTCGCTGTGGTGCAATTTTCTTGTGCTTTCTACCGTATATTCGGTTGCCCTCCCTAGGGTTTAGGGTTTAGGGTTAACGGTTTGCCTCTGTGCATGCAGACAAGCCCTGCGTTTCAAAGATTCGCAGTCGAGTCCTCCCAGCGCGCTGAGGCTGCTATGAAGAAAGTGGCGGATGCAGCAGTCGTGAGGTCTTCCCGCGTAGAAATTGCTGGTGCTGCGTCTGCTGCTGCTGCAGCCTTCCGTTTTGCTGTGCTGCTGATGCTGCTGAAGGCATATTTGATAAGCTGTCTCTATGTATTACGGCACAGAATTAGGGTTTATTTCTAAAGCTTACCGTAGTACATTTATAGGTATGGGTGCCAGGGGGGCCGCATGCACTGACGGCTACTTCCTGGTTTCCATTTTCATTCATCTTTGCCTTTTCGCTTCTGCGCAGAAAGTGACTGAGACAGCTCGCAAGGCCGCGTCGTCGTCCACGTCCAACGGAAAGGGCAAATAGATTTACCCCCAACACCCCTCAGCATGTGGTTGAGGGGGGGAACCACAATATTCACCCCCACCCTTGGAAGCATAAAAGCAGCAGGAGCTCGCCACGCGCCCCCGTGGCATGTTGCAGTCGGTTACATCCACCACAGGGGCCTGTGCAGCGGCGTATACAGGAGCAGCAGCAGCGGCGGCAGTAGTAAATGCAGCAGCAGCCAAAAAGATACTCGTGGCCCTGCGAAGGCTTCCGGCCTAGACGGGTCAAACGGGAGTGGCAACAACGATGACAGTGCAGCAGCAGCACCGGCTGGTGCTGCGAGCCGTTCAAACACCACTTCACCCTCCTCAAATACGACAGCAGCAGAACCAACAATTGTAGAGGGGTCGCCTCTTCCCGCTGCAGTCGGTGAAGGGAGTAATAAGCCCGCTGCTCCTAACTGGGGTTTTGCACCCATCCCCTTTGTGGCATCGGGGCGAACGATGCCGGGGCAGCGGCTGCTGCCTTGCACGCGCGAAGACGCAGAGATTCTGGCGAAGGGGGAGGCCAAGTACCCGTCGCCGCAGGAGGTGGAAGGGGGGATAGTAGTTCGCATCATTGCAGCGAAAGATGCACAGAAAGTGACATCCCCCGTGTTGCGAGTGGTGAGAAACAGGCAGTACGGGATACGCAAGGGCGAGAGGCTGCGGCTGGCGCTGGGGGGGGCTTTCTTCAGCAGCGTGTTGGCTGCTCTTGGCTTTTGGCAGCTAAGGCGCATGCATGCGAAACAGGAACTTATTGAATACAGAAGGAGCCACCTCGCCCGACAGCCCACAGTCATCACCGCCTCCCCCTTCCCCTGGACCCTGCAAGCTGCAGAGTACACCAGCCAACGGGCGAGCAAAGAGAAGGAGGGCCCCGCCGCAGAGGACAGCAGCAGCACGGCAGCAGCAGTGCAGTCTGAAAAGCAGGGTTCTGATTCCCCCGCCAGCCAGGCCTCCCCAGCTCCGCTACCAGCGCCCAGCTCTGCAGCAACCGAGTGCATACCGAGCGACTCTTCTGCTGCTCCCCCTGGGCATTCTGCTGTTGCTGCAGCGCAGCAGCAGCAGCAGCAGCAGCAGCAGCAGCAGCCCGCAAGGGAGGCTGGAGGAGCAGCGCGACGAACACAACGCAGCGGGCGACTGCTTGCCGACGCTGCCCCGGAAGACGTGGAGAGGGCCGTGAGAGAGTGGGCATACACCCCAGTGGTGCTGCATGGGGTTTTAGACAGCACCACTGAGCTGTTTGTGGGGCCGCGGCCAGGCCTTGAGGTGGGGAACCCCGGATACTGCGTCGTCTCGCCGCTGCGGTTGCAGGACGGCTCCGTCATTCTCGTCAACAAGGGGCATTTGCCTTTGAGGCTCGCCCGCCTGCCCCCCTTCCCGGGCGCAGTGAACGAAGAAGATGAACCCCTAGTAGCACTGCAGCGGCGAGCGCTGGAGCAGCAGAGAGCTGCTGCTGAAGAGCAGCAGTTGGACGAGCAACTCGAAACAATGCAGCAGCAGCAGCAGCGCGGGAAGCACAAATACGTGAACTTGGGCGCACAGCAATACATGGAGCGGCTGCAGCAGGCCGCCGGCAGCCGCACAGAGCCCGTGGGCTACGTGACAGTGCGGGGGGTCCTCGAGCCCGGGGAAGTGGCGAATTCAAGTTTCAAGGCGCTGATGCTGAAGAACCGGCCCCACGAGGGGCAGTTCAACGTTGTAAACCCCGGCGACCTGGTGGAGGCCACCCCTGCCATTCCCAACAAGCGGGAAGCGGCGCTGCTGATGGTGAACGCGTATTCAATAGTGTACGATGAAGACGTGCTGCACCCGCAGCAGACGGAGGCGGGGGGGCAGCTAAAAGTTGCTAATAGGTTTATGAGCTACGAGCAAAAGAAGAAAGACGACTACCTCCTGTTCTACGCTGATGAACACACACATTTCAACTATGCCTGTCAGTGGTTCCTGATGGGGCTATGCACCGCAGCAATGACTGTTTACAAAATTATAGAAGTTTCCAAGTGGCGGTGGTAGGCGAAAAACGCAACGCGAACCGACGCGCTGCTCACAATTTATTATTATTTACAGCAGCCACCATTGCGGTTGCTGCTGCTGGTGTACGGACCCCGGCAGTTCGGGCTCGGCAGTTGCCTGACTGCGAGTGAAACGAAGGCACAACTGTTTGTTTTGCAGACGTTTATTTGTGCAGAGAACACGCCTACATCTGGTGCATCCAGCACCACTTCAGCATGCACAGGCAAAACACGCCATGACTTCTAGCCGAGTCTTCAGGATGCTGCAGTTCATTACCCGTTAGCTCTCATAGCAGTGAACTCAGAAGGTAGACGGTAGAAGCCTGATGTTCCCCCACTCGCCACATTTGCTCGCTGCGCCGTCCTCTTCCTTGTGCCAGCCAGCTGGACCCAGCCGCCACCAGGCAGCAGCACCAGAGGAAGCCCAAACAGGCGTTTCAGTTCAATTCATGCTGAAGGTCTAAAAGATACTATGCTGTGAACATCGATAAGCTTGAGATTAACACGCCTCCAAGCTCTTCTTCAGTAGTTGATCGTCCCGCGGGCCTGTCTGCGCAGCAACACCAGTGCAAGTGCATCAGAGGGTGGCCCTGTCCTGTCACCATTCGTTACCACTCCACTTCACGTTGCATCTTGCTTTGGTTCCTGCGTCCATATGGAGATTTCCTCATCCTCTCCTCTCGCCAGCGTGCGAACAAGGAAGGAGGAGAAGGTGCACCACACACCCCGCTACTTGCTCGTTGCAGATACCCCATTAGAAGCAAATACGCCGCATGCTGTACTGCTCCTTCAGCACAGAATACGAAGGCACATGCGTTGTTCAGTCTGCTTTCTGGGTGCCGTCTACTGCTTTCGAGGGCTGGCGGCTTCTGTTGAAAGCGTCAGACTGCTGCGAGTTGGGGCCCCCCATGATCGCTGCTGCGGCTTTCTCGAGTAGAGCCTTCAGCTGAGGAGGGCAGCGCTCGTTGTACAGCTGAGCACACATGGGTGCTGCTTTTTCGTAGGCGGGGTAAATGACGTTCAGCCACAGCCACCCAGCCCCTTTAAACTGTGGGGAAGCGAGCCAGTAGAAGAGCACACACTTGATTTCGTAGTAGAAGGGGAGGTACTGCAGCAGCAAGGCGAGAGGGGGGAAAGACTCAATGCAGCATATCCATGAACACAACACCCAGAACATAACATGCTGCAAGTGGTCGTTCTTCAGGGCCCCACTCGGCGACGTCCTCTCGTCAAGCAGCAGGTGAAAGCTGAGAGAAGCGGGATATACAAAGCAGACGCAGAAGCTCAGCAAGGACCCCAGGAAGGGGCCTAGGATGCTGATTGCCATCTTAAGGAATATGGAGGCAGCACGGCAGCGCCAGGGGTGAAACGAAACAAGACAAGAATCGCAAAGCGGCCGCCCTATGCAGGCACTGGAACACGAGCAAGCTTCAGTGCGACTCGCTCTTATTAATGCTGCAAGGGAAAAGAAAATACAATATAGTATACATTCAGCTTTCTCCCACTTCCCCCCGTACACCAGCCACACCGTAGCAACTCCGTCGCAGGCTGCTGCTTCTAGGGCTGGGGGGTCTGTTCAGGTCGCCGTGGCACTGGCATTCGTGAGAATAGAAACAATTTTAATTCAGTTTACATTATTAAACGTCCTCTTTCACAAATTAGTAAACAGAAACAATATGGCAAAGCACGCTCAGCTTTAGTTTCAATCCTGCGGGGCCCCGTCTACAACCACACCATGACACGAGGTGTGCGTGAGGGTGTGCTGGGAAATATGGTGTCAAGGGTCACCTTAACATCTCGAAATTCAGTGTATTTTCGCTCCGTATATTCTTAGACGGACTCTTTTAAACCAACAATGACCACAAAACCTACTACTCGGTAGCGTCATATGCATTTAGACACCTCATGGCACATGGCTTGTCTTACTCGGTAAACGGGTTCCTGCTAGCTTTCAGACTGGTAACTGAGGGCCAAGCAAGCGCTTAACACGAGAAATTGTCTAAAGCGTTAGTGCATCTAGCACGGGTCGGCCGTAACACACACTGTGAGGCTGCATTACAAAAGCAATCACAGCGCGGAGAGCGGAACTCATCACGGGCCCCCTCCTACCCGTATGCGCCTTAGGCTACTGTGCCACTCTGCTAAGGACGCATGGGGTTGTAAGCACTGCGGCATAGGGGCCTGCTCCGGCTGGCGGGAGAGGCGCCGCTAAACTAACACTACCAATGTAGACGTTCGTTAAACACTGTGTAACACTCACTTCACCTTCAACAGCGAACACGTGCACAACTATTTACACAGCTGTACGAGCTTTCAGCCCCTCCTACAGACCCCTTATCTAAGAGTGGAGTACAGGGGAAGGGTGCTTGTACCTCCTATAACGCTAAACTCCAAGAGCCCTAACACATTTGTATCTGCACCCGCTCTCCCGTTTCGTTCACAAAACTATAATTAGAGGGTTTCTAAAATGGAGTCAAAGGGAAGTCTTTGATTGCGCGAGAGGCCCGCCACAACTCTTGTCCTCGCAATCACGATATTACGGCAGGCCCCAGTGTGTTGAAGAACCCGCACTTCTTTAACACCTCTCCTTCAAGTAAAATATACATTTATATATATAGGAGCGGTCGATGGCTTCTGCCAGCAGGCAGCTTAGTTATATTTGTCACATATTTCTGCTGTGCGCAAGAAGGTAACGAAGCCTGCTGTGCTGACGCCAGCACCCACAGGGCCAAAGCTAACTCCAGCAACAAATTTGAGTGCGTCATTTAGTCTGCATCAGGAGCTCCGGGGGCACCTGCAAAAGAAACAGCGGGCACGGTCACGTACGGCTTTGTCGCGGTGGGACAAAATGAAACAACGGAATCAATGCAGAATAAACCAGATGAGGAGCCACACATGTATTCGTTAGTGTGATGCACATCCCCATCATATCACGGGCCCTTTAATACAAATAATTTGCATTCAAAGCAAATGACTCACGGGGAGCAGGGCCACCAGCTGGTCTCGCCATGATGATTTGGTCAACGCGCAGAGTGGTGATTGCAGCATCGAAAGCAAGGCGAATGGCCCATGCCTTTGTTTGCATGTGGTCGAAAACGCTTGCAGCTTTCGCATCAACCGTCATGTTCACTTTGGAATTTGCAGAGGCAGCCTTGGCAGATGCTACTGCATTCATGAATGCCTCGACGTTCACTCCCTCATGCACGCGCCCTGCTGAATGTGCGGCGTGCAGGGCGGCCAGAACCTCTGTACAAAACGGCAGACATATAAATTACACATGTACATACGTACAAGAACACCACCTGCGGCAAACAAATGGGAATCTTATAGGCTATTCCGGTTATCCCCCTCCCCCTCAACAAAACAAGGAATGAGCGTTGGCTCGCCCTCAGTGTGGAGATAGCAAAGTGCAATCCATGAACGGCTTTAGCCACGGAGAAAGCACGCAATGCAACAACACAAAAATGGCATTACAGCAAAAACTGAAGGTGCGTACAGAAGATAAGCACATGCTACAGCACAACAATACTGTCCATGGCTTGCGAAAACCATAGACGCTTTTTTCAATAAACAACAATATGCACGGAGAAAATCATGCTGGGTTGGAAAGAAACAGTGATGCCGCGCAAACGTCTAGAAGTGCATGCATTGACCTTCACTGAAGAAGTGGAGAGCTAACGGAACAATACAGTTGTTGATGAGAAAACCAACAGAAACTGAAATGGCTGGGAAACAAATTCCTATTTACCTGTTGCATTCAGGCCAGCGCTTTCCGCTAGGATTCTTGGGATGGATTCGAAGGCTTCCGCAGCCTTCAGGACGGCGTACTGCTCGACGCCAGGCAGCTTCTCCGCCACCGCCTGAAAACATGATTCCTCTAGAAAACATATTTCTTCTGCTGCTGCAGGCATTGAAGGCAAACTACCGCTGCTGCTGCTGATTCGTGTACGCCGTAGTTGGCACAGCCGTATTGGAACGTTCGTCTAACTGGCTACCTTGCTAGCTAGCTATCTCGATGGCGATCTATTGGGCCGGCCGGCTAGCCAGCTAGCTAGCTAGGTCCCTGCCCCTGCGGGCACTATGCAGCATTCATCCCTACAACTGCCAGGAGGACAGACGGACCTGCAACTTTCTAGCGACCTCCATTTCCGCAGCTCCAGCTCCTGCAACGAAGCGTCTGTCCTTTGTGACGGCCTTCGCAAAGGCGCATGCATCGTCTACGGCCTTCTCTGCCTCATCCAGCACGCAGGGAGTCGAACCCCGGAGAACAACAGTCTGCACGCGGGTGTCTCTGCAGCGAGAAACAAAGGAAAAAATGGTTGCACGCATGGCCACTTAGGTACTCACACACTTGCATGCATCCAACCCCCCCTAAAACTCAATTGCATCCAGCTGAACAGACCTCCCCCAACCGGCTTAACCCCAGGGAACACGAAACAAACAACTGCTGCAGGGAGCTTCTTCGCAACCTCGCTCCGGCACGAGCAGCAGCAGCAGCAGCAACAGCAGCAGCAACAGCAGCAGCAGGACAGAACAGCAACAAGCTGCAGCAGCTGCGCCCAATTCACCTGCACAGGATTTGGGTAACTTTGGTGCTGGAGATTTCAATCGTGCGAATGGACTCAGCCACCCCCAACTCGTCAGCCATCGGCACACCCTGCATCATTTCGCACGAAGTAAACGAAAAAAAGGAAATGAATCCGATGCAATCTGTTTTAATATTTGTTTCGTGTGTATATGTGTTTAATAATGTCGTTTTGATAGCATGAGCAACAAGACCAGGTCAGGGGCAGTAATGTATTCAAGAGATGTTTAAGGGCATGAAACCCAATAAAGGTTCAATATTGGCCATTTTGCATTGGTATAAGCTTCGACAGATACAGAAAACTGAACAGAAAGCCAACGGAAGGGGAGCATTTATTTGTGCACGAACGTGCAACCCTAACCCTAAACCCTAAACCCTAAACCCTAAACCCCTGAACCCAAAAAGACACAAAGCTCACCAGGCGAACGAGGGCTGTCGCACCCAGGGCCCTGCAGAGGCGTCGGGTTTCGAACTTGGATGGCACCTGCAGCAGCAGCAACAGCAGCAGCAGCAAATAGTTGCATTGATCCGTGCTGCAGTGCAGCTCCAGCTAAGTGTGGTCCTCCCCTCCGCATGATACAATCGGCATTTCTTTTCTTCTACAGGAAAGCAAGGCGAGGGCGATTCAAGAGCGAGAGGAATAGACAGAAAACAGAAAAAGGAGGAAAAGAGAAGGGCCCATAAACGCAGGAACACCGGCGATAGCTTCCTCCCCCCCAAAAAACCATCTAAGAGAGGGAGCCAGTTTCAATTCAAGTCTCTGCCTTCTCACCTTAATCGTGAGGATTTCGTATTTGTTGCAATAGTGCTGCGCTATGTCAGCGATGCCGCCTCCATGCACAATGATTGCCTCAACGCCTACAGCCAAATGCAGTGAACAGCACAACGTCCATCTGCATGCAGTCCTTCTGCGTGCATGCATGCATGCATGCATGCACCAGTTGTCTTTCCCGCAGTTTCTGTGCTGCTAGCAGCAGCAGCAGCAGGTGCTGCTGCTGCTGGTCATCTGCTGCAGCGAAGCCGACGCAAAAGTCGGGAGGAGAGGAAGGTGCAGCAATTCGCTACCTGCATTTTTAATGCCTTTGATGATTTCTTCCATCTGGGCCTCCTCTCCCTTGGTGAAGTTTTTGAGCTCATCAGCAGTGTGAATAAGGACGGTTCCCTTGGCCTCTGTCGTTGCGCACTCGAGGCCACAGCCCAACACCATCACCTTGCACTTTTCCTTGTTTTCAACAGTGCCTGCATGCACCAGCAGCAGCAGCAGCAGCAGCGCATGCAGCAGCAGCAGCAGCGCATGCAGCAGCAGCAACAGAAGGGCATGCAGCATCAGCAGCAGCAGCAGCTGCTGCTGCACCTGCACGAGCCAGCATAAGCTTCCTGGTGGATGCTGCTTCCAACACCAGCCCTTGAAAGAAATTCAATTCAATTTCAGATAATATGAGAAAAGAAAGCAGCTAAAGCGCGCACCATGGGGCGGTTTGGTTATGACCATTCCGTTGACCACTGTGGACATATTCATGCGCCCCCCCTGCAGCTTCGCCACCCGAATGTTATCGGGGTCGAAATCTTCAAACTTGGGCGGCACCACAGCGGAGATCGCAGCAGAAAGCAGCCCCGACAGCCCCGCCTCTATGCACAGCGGCTTGCTGCTCAACACCGTGCGCAGCACTGAAACGCATGCAAAAAGCAGCACAGCAGCAGAGCAGCAATGCAGCAGCAGCAGGCAGGAAACGCATGCGCTAATGGAGCAGCTGTACACAGCATTGGGCTGCTCTGTGCAAAGGGATGCAAAGAAAATAGAACAAGATATTGAATGAAGGGCTCGCGACAAGCAGCAACCAATAAATAAGCAGCAACATGTTGCATGCAGCTGCATGCATGCTGCATGCAGTTGAAACGCCCTTGCATGCATGCACGCATGCAAGAGTAGAAGGCTGAGAAGGCCCACCTGGCTCGAGCTGCTTGGCATCTTTCATGTTTTCCACTGAGTGGCAGGTGGCCTCCTCTAAGAAGGTTGGGATCTTCTCGAGGGCCAGTTCATAGCCCTCAATGACATCGCTCAGGTGCAGCCCCTGACGCAGCAGGTAATCTGCCTGAGGCCAGCAGCAGCAGCAGCAGCAGCAGCAGCAGCAGCAAGAGCAGCAACAGGGACAGACGCGCAGCAGATGCACAGCGGAGTGTCTGTACAGCGAAAGGAGAGAAAAGGGAAACGCCACCATTTCAGCGCTGGATCACAACAAAAATAGTTGAATGGCTGTTAGAAAGCAACAACAGCAACAGAAGAAAACAAAAAAGCAGGAAAGCGGGAGGGAAAAGGAACAGGTTAAAACCTACATGGATAAGGAGGTGCCCAGCGAGGATAAGCAGGAAGTTGCAGCCGCCGCCCATTTCCTGTTTTTGCATTTCTACGGCCATCACCAGCAGCTTTGCTGCTGGGTGCTGCACTTCTAAGTCTCTGAGAATTGCTGCAGTGTCATTGGTTACTGAGCGCTTGCCCCACGCATTCACCACCAGCTTGCTCAGCCCGTAGGGACCTAAGAAAGAAAACAAAGAGAAAAACAAGAAATAAAATGCAATAATGATTCAAACAGAGGGTCTAGGGGTTAGTGGCAGGGAAAAGGCCACAGCGATGAATGATCAGGAACCCCAGCCTCCCACTCCAGCTGCTGCTGCTGCTCCTGCGGTTGCTGCTGCTGCTGCTGCTGCTGATGCACTTAATACAGCTGCTGAGATGTGGCTAACTCACCCAGAGAGGTCTTGAGGATGTCTGTGAGGGTTTTGCAGGCCTCGATGTTTTTGGCTGTCACCTCATCGATGCCCGTGAAGGTGCGGTAGCCATCCTTCAGAAGGGCCCCGAGGCCGTGGCGCGCGGCGAACTGAAGAAAACAAATACGCAGAGAAAAGGAAAGCTGTGAGAGATCTGCGGTGTACAGGGATAGCGGATGCTACGTTGCTGCACATACACCCCACGATTTCGTCGCTGTTCATTCAGTCGCGGCGCTGCATCTGCATGCAGCGCAGCAAGCGTGAAGGTCTGGGCACTAAACCCTATCGTGCAGCTGCATGCAAACAGCGGGTTTTAGTAATTCTTTTGTGATTAATCGGGGGGGCGGCGCATCGACTGCTGCCCCCCTCAGACACATTCCCCTCGACTGCGCGTGCATGCAGTCTGCAGCGGATTTGCATCGTGTTAGCCCTTGTCTGTTTATCAAAGTGGTTGAATTCGAAGATAAATGCCAGCATTCGGTGCGTCTGCGTCCAGTGTATGTACGGCTGCCAACCCATTGCAACTGAAACCTAATCGGGTTCGCGCGCAGTGTCCAAGGGGAACGCACCATTTCCAGGGCAGCTGAAGGCGAGAAAAGCAGCCCGAATAGAAAAAAAGTTAAATTTTAACACAAGAGAAAATGTGGCAAAGCCCTTTAAACCCCAACGGCTCTTGGGGCTTCCTCACGCCAACACCGCAGCCGTTACGAGCTTGTTGTGCCTGCATACAATCCGGCTGCAAGCTGCCCCGCTTCAGCTATAGGTGCAAAGTGTAGACAAAAGCCAAACAACCCCTCAAAAACGCATTAAAAGATCAATTTCATTGATTTAAAAACTGATAGGGCGCCGCTATTCAGTAAAGTTCTTATTCCACTGCGCAGTGATGCGGCGCCTTAGGCTCAGCTCATCCAGCCCCAAGCACTACCACTAGTGCCTTGCTCGTATTTATTAAGAACCAATGAGATTATATTTCCTTAGAAAGTTCAATATGCCTTTAATTCTTTTATTTCTGTTGTCAGATTTGCAATTCCTCTTGAATTCCAGGCCTACGTACCAACCTGATAGAGTACGCGCAGCAGCCTGGGAGCTGCCCCCGCGGCCCCTAAGACTGTGTTGGTGTGTTAATAGCTGAATTGTGTCTTTCTTTTCATTCATGCGCGAGTAATAAACAAGAAGTACTCTAATGCTCCTCTGCCTCCAAACCCATGGGTGAAGGCTGCATCAGGTGTAACGAGTGGCATGAGCTGTACCTGCGATGAGCCTCCTGCCTATATTTCCTCAATAATTCTCAAGGGGAATTTCATTCTCGAACCCTAAAAGAGACCGGGACATGCGTAAACAGATCTAGATGCCCTAGTTGTCCTTTCCCCCTCAGACAAAGAAAGAACGGGAAACTCACTTGAATAAAAAATTCAAATTCAGTTCCTTGGTGTGCTGGGGGGCCCTGCCAGTGCCAGGAACACTGCCAGCCCCAATTTTTGGGCCAAGTGCCAATGTGCCCTGGGTTTATTAGCCTTAGTCTCCTAGTTTGTTTTTACATTAATTGTACGTATTCTACAACCTCGAGCGGTTGTTTCCGTTCGGCGCAACATTTCAGTAGCTGAAACGAGGGTCCTTGGTCTTATTCAAAGACTGTCAGGAGCTACAGGAGAGGCAAAGTGTTTAACATCAGGACTTGCAACATATTCGAAAAAAGCAGCAGACCCCCCTTAAAGCCCGAGGCTGGTTAGGGCATATTGGCCTTATAGCTTGGGGCTGGTGCGAGGTGATGTGGACTGAGATAAAAGGCAGCTAGTTTTATTGCAACTACTGTTGCAAGGCAGATTAACAGACAATCACAGCCAAAGTTCCCTTTCCTGCATGCAGTAGCACTGGGAGCAATTTGGTCAGCACGCAAATAGTAATTATATTCAGCCTACAGGAATGTAGAAATACAGCTATCTACTTCCCAGGGAGCATGCTGCAGCAGAATTGCAACAAGCCAGTCTGATTTTCATGCGCTTATCTGTAATTGCGCCTATGCTGACTATGGAGGGCCAGTCAGCTGTCTAGAGTATGAGGGAGTGTATCCCACGGGGTTTCTCTGAACATGCGCCTGGGGCTGCCCTGCAGCACTATTTGCTGCAAGATAGAGTGCAATATATTGCAGAAATAAGCAAAAAAAACAGCATCGGCTCCAGGTAAGGGCGCATGCGTACTGGAGCGAAGGCCGTACGTTTCTACCCTTGTTGCTCAATCTGAGGTAAGGGGCCCCGCGGCTCCTTAACTCCGATTGGGCACTCCCGCCTCAAGTATACTGCAACGACAGTACACTAATGAGCTGCTGCGGAGCCAAGTCCTATGACATAAACGCTCCGGAAATAGCAGCTAGCCTCCCCTCCCAGCCTCCAGACTTTCAGGGCTTAACGCTTTGGGTGAGATTTTTTTGCAGTTTACGAGACCCTTTGCAATATGGTCTATTGTTAAAGCAAGAGCCAGCCAGCCTCACAACAACTAAGGAAAATGAAAGTGTAGTCGGCGACGGCGTAGGCAGAAAGGGAAAGCACTTCACAGCAAAAACATTTTTTAGGGCTATACAGCATCAATATACAAAGATATGATCCCTTCTAGACTCGTGACACAACACCTATCAAATAAAAAAGTACAAGCAGCCGATATTCACGCTGCGCTGTATACGCCGCTGCAGTTTCAAGAAAGATGGGCAGCTGCTTCCAACAGAATAATTCGCAACCTCAGAACCCCACCCTGGCTGTCAGGTTCTTGAGCATTTATAGGAATGTTCTTGTTTTATTTAGCTCCTGACTTTGTTTTTACTTGATTCTAGGGCCTCAACCTCCTCCGCTCATTCCTTAGGCGAATATAGTGTCCGCCCTTCTTGTGGTTTTTTCTTGTTCGAGATCCTATGCGATCTGTCTACGGAAAGAAGCAGGGGATAACAGCCAGAAAAAAGTTGCAACAGAAAAGTGTATGTAAGTATAGGGTAGGAGGCTGAAGAACATTTGCTTTGAGGAGTTGGCTCTTGTATTGTAGAGCCATTTCAGACAGGGAAGAAAATTCAGCCACCTTAATGAATTTTGAAAGGCATAGAGCCCCAAATATTGAATAAGGTTGGGGCTAGGGCTCCTTGGAGCGTTATGAATTCACGACCGCTAGTATATTTCTTGAAATAGTCTTGTGTATGTAAGTGCGAATTTTCTCGCGTTTTCCCTCTTATAGGCTCTTGTCATCCGTTTCAGTTGATTGGCCCTCTCTTCTTTGCCTGGTCTGTCTTTTTCTTGCAATCGGTGTTATGCCTTTTCGCTGCATGCTTTGAACCACGCCCTGTTAAACGGCAGCAAAGATAGTCAGAGCTGCAATAAGCGGCTGAATATGCAGAAGTGATGCACAAGCCAATACAAACTAACAAAAAAATAGCAACTGTTTAAACCAGAGAACAAGAACAGAAAACATAGGTGTGGACATCGCTTTCTGCAAAGGAGGCTGAACAGGGTAAGGAATTCAAAAGTTGAATGTATGCAACCTCCTACGGGTGCAATGGAGCTAAACAGGACCGAAACAAGGAACCAAAGGACTAAAAATAAACGATAATGTGAAGAATAATACAAAAAAATAACTAAAAAGAACATAAAAGTAATAACTGCAGAAACAGCAGCTCACGCTAACGGAAACGTCTCGCGATGCAGACGAAGGTGGGCGGCAACAAAGCAAACAAATGAAGGTGGAAAATAGAAAATGAAATATCAAAATAAAGCAAATAATAATTAATATCTTATTTTTAACAATAAAAACAAAGAGAGAATAATTTTTTCTTTTTTCAGGTTTCGCATCGACAGTCAAGTGATCAGTTTCTGTTGTGTGGCTGCGCCTTACAGTCGGCTTCTGTGTTTCCCTCTAGTCAAATGCATTTTCTGAGAATTCATGATTTAATATTTGAATTTTCCTTTTAATTGTTCTTTTCCTTCTGTGTTTCCCCCCCAGCCTCTACCGGGCGTCGGCAGGGCCCCGTCTGTTGGGGGCCCCTGGGGCCCCTCCGTAGCCTTGGTAAGCGCCAGCTGTATGTGCCTTATGAGGGCTTGTTGAGTTTTTCTCAGCAGTCTGCAGACTGCAAAAGATATATTTAAACTATGCAATGGGTTTGGAGCGGTGGATTCGAAGGGCGGCCCATTTGCCTGCCCTGAGGGGCCCCCTGGCAGGGGGCGCCCCCTCACGCTGTCTGTACACCGGAAGCGGAAATGCAACTTGCTGGCGGCCTTCGCCTTCAGTCTGTTCCTTCCACTCGCAGGCTGCAGCAGCAGCAACAGCAGCACCAGCAGCAGCACCAGCAGCAGCACCGGAGCAGGCCCTGCTGGTTGCTGCAGCGCAGCAACCAGCAGGGCCTGCTGCGCTGCAGCAACCAGAGCAGCAGCAGCTGCCAGCAGAAAGCAGCGAGGAGGGGGAGCAGCGCAGTGTACAGACGGCGAGAAAAGATGGAATTGAACTGAAGTTTCCGCTTTCTCTCGAGCAGCACTGGGACGAAGTCTACTGCAGCGATTTGTGTCTGCAATTGGATCGCCTCATCTTTTCTTGTGCAACAGCAGAAGAAGTACTAAGAATAGTTGCTAGCCATAGAGGCGCCTTCTTCGTTAAGAACTTAGTTTCTGCTCTCAAACAGCTGGCAACACTGGCGCTGCAGAGCAACAGCAGCAGCAGCAGCAGCACGTCCAAGGAGCAGCAGCAGCAGCGCAGCAGCAGTGCAGCAGAAGCAGCAGCAGCAGCAGCGGCTGCTGCTGCTCCCTTCTCCCAGCTGTCTCTACAGCAGCCCTCCCCCCCCACCTGGCCCAAAGAAAATTTATCTTTATTTCATTTCTTTTCCGCTTTATCAGGAGAAGAAGCAGCAGTAGAAAGGAGCTTATCGCAACGCAGCGAAGCTGAATCTATCGTTAGAGACCCCAGGTACGTTGCCGCTGCTGCTGCTGCTGCTGCTGCTGCTGTTGCTGCTGCTGCTGCTGCACATTCTGGTTGTTTTTCTTAGAAATCCTGCGCTTGTTGTGTTTTGTTTTATTTTCTTTTGCAAGCATGCAGTGTGTTTGAATTGGCGTTATTTTTTGTAACTAAATAAAATTGAATAAGATTAAATAGAATTAAATAAAGTGAAATAGAATTAAATTGTATTATTTCTTTTATTGTTTCCTTTCTGCAGATATTGTCTCTTAGTGCAGGATCTGCGGCAGCACAGGCGGGTGCTTACGTTTGCTGCAGCAGCAGAAATTGTATTGGCGCTGCGTCTGCTTAACCATCCTCACTATCCCCTTTTATCTGCTTTGATCCCTGCTTTAAGAAATATTCCCTTTCCCCCCCTGCTGCAGCAGCAGCTGCAGCAACAGCAGCAGCAGCAGCAGGAGCAGCAGCAGCAGCAGCAGGAGCCACAGCTGCAGCAGCAAGAGCTGCAGCAGGACCAGGAAGAGCCGCAGCAAGAGCAGCAGCAAGAGCAGCAGCAGCAGCAAGAGCTGCAGCAGCAGCAAGAGCTGCAGCAGCAGCAAGAGCTACAGCAGCACTATGAGCATCAACAGCAGCAGCAGGAGCACGAGTTGCAGCAGCAGCAGCAGCTTGCCCTGCAGCAGCAGCTGCTGCAGCAGCTCGAGCTGGCTCTGTCTGTATCAGAGGCTTATGTTGGTTTTGGCTATAAACAATCTCCCCTATTTGAAGGAGTAGAAAAATATATTCAAACAGCAGCAAATTATATTCTGCATTTAGCTGAAAAGAACAAACAAATAGCTGCTGCCAGCAGCAGCAGCAGCAGCAACAGCAGCACTACTGAAGACACAGCAGCCGCAGCAGCAGGTGCAGCAGAAGCAGCAGCAGCAACCCCCGGAACAGCAGCAGCAGCTGCAGCAGCAAGTGCAGCAGGACCAGCAGCAAGTCCCGCAGCAGCAGCAGCAGCAACAGCAGCAGCAGCAGCAGGCATTCCTGTATTTCCCTTTAAGCTGCTGTGCAGGGCTTTGTTTGTTTTGTCTCGGGTAGAAATGAATGATACGAATGTCTTTAAGGCATTATGTCTACAAGCAGCAGCAAACGTGCGGTTTGCTGCAGCAGCAGAAGCAGCAGCAGCAGCAGAGTTTGCTGCTGCTGGCGCTGCGCATGCAGCAGAGGCGCATGCATGCATGCATGCAGTAGCAAAGGATTTGCTGCAGCGCCCTTCAAGATATTCTTTGAAAGATATATGTACTTGTTTTGCTGCTTTCCGCCGCTGCTTGCTGCATTATCCTGCTGCTGCTGCTGCTGCTGCAGCACGAGCAGCAGCACACCTCTCGCTAGCAGCAGCAGTGCGGCAACGGGCTGTCATTACACCCCAAGATATTTGCAGTTTGCTGCTCAGTCTTTGTTATTTCTCTCCTGATGCAGCAGCAGCAGAAGCAGCAGCAGCAGCAGCAGCAGCAACAACAGGACCAGCAGCAGCAGCAGCAGCAACAGCAGCAGCAGCAGCGGACTACAGGGAGCAGCTGCTTGCTGCTGCTGCTAGCTATTTAGAACAACATATTGATCTCATATCTCCTGCTGCTGCTATTGATGCTTTATTAGCTTTTGCTGCTACTACAGGGGCCCCAAGTGAGCTGTACATACACCTGAAATTATAGGCAAAATGCATGCGCTTCCTTACTGCATGCAGCTTTTATATTTCTTTCTCTAATAGATGTATACGTACTATAAAATATATTTATTATTAATGCTATATTTATCTTTAGATACATATATTCGTATGTTTGTATAGTATAGTCTATGTGTATTATATATAGTATATATGATGTATTATATATATATAATATATATATATATATATATATATATATATATATATATATATATATATATATATA